>JASPKZ010003102.1:0-50000 GCA_030220185.1 Diploptera punctata | reverse complement strand
GGGAAAACGCCCAGTTGGTAGACCAAGAATGATGTGGGAGAATAACATTAAATATGATTTGAAGGATTAGATTATACAGGGGTGGAAAGCATTATCCCAGGATAGAGATGTATGGAGAGCTTACGTCCGGGCTGGCCAAAAAACCTGCGGGTTCGATAGTGCCAGTGAGAAAGTAAGTAAGACTGTAAAGAATATAGTTTTCAGAGGAGTAATAGGAGTTTGTATGCATGACTCACCTCTAACTCCTATTTTTTTAAATCTTTTGTCACTTCCTTTAAATATTAAATTCAAAGAACTAACTTAAATATTACAATAACAAAAAAATGGCTCGAACTGTTACAACACAAGATGATCAATATCAGGAAATTCAAATATTAATGTGGCTACTAAACACGAAAACAAAATTACACATGTATATTTGCCATTTATTTAATAATTTCCAGAATACTACACTAAGTATTAAATTTCCATTTAACTTTGTACGTATTGGTCTGATCATCGTTTTAAAACTTTATAATAATTTAAAAACATTGAAGTTGATCTTCTACTGTACGCGATTAAAATTGATTAAGAAAGGACAAATAACACTGAGCAACAAAAAAGAAACTTTTTTTTGTCTCAGAAAAAAAAATGTGATTCTGATAGCATTTTTTCTCCTGAATTCAAATATGATATCGGTTTTTCTCCATCACGCAAGGTTTCCGAGAGACAGGCATTTATAATTTAATATTTTCTACATTCGTAACTACACAATATTCGTACATTCGGGACTCACCTAGAAAGTAAGAACTGACGATTTTCTGCTATATTTCGCCTGTGGGAGCATCCCTCTTGATGGTCCAACAATAATCGCCCAGCATATTAGGATTCCATTTGCCTTGATATCTCTTTTCCATAGATGAAAGTGTTCCCCATGCTCATGGCTCACTGTGCCAAGATTTTCCGGGAAGAAATCTAGGTTTATTTTTAAAAAAATAATTATTTAAATCCATTAACTGAAATTGGAACAAAAAATATGGGCGATGGAGAAATTCCGAATACATTTTTGAAAACACGATAAAAAACTGCATTAAGTACAGCTATTATTAGTCGTTCAAAATATCTCTGCAGGCGGAAGAATTGCGACGCTTTCTTTGTTGCTACACGTGACGTCATCTAAGGCAGTGTTTACTGTCAGCGTCCTACGTTCCGTTCCCCTCTGCACTCATAGATAGCAGTGTCACGTGTTCTATTCCTGCATAAACACGACTGCAGTGCCCTCCGTCAACAACTGCGCTTACTCCTTGAACGGGTAATAGTACTCATGAGACAAAAATCATGGTAATTACAAGATTTATCTAATTTGTTTGCAAAATTTGTTTTTTTGTTCGTGAATCCTATATTAATTTAAATTTGATAATAAATTAATTCTTTTATTAAAAATGAAAATTTGAATTGATGGCATTTTCTAAATTCTTAACTGATGTTTTTAGAGACTATTTAATTCATGCCCCAAATGGGAGTCAATGACCAATCACGTTTCAATGATTTTCTGTTTTACAACCAATCACAGTCGTGTTTCACCAAATATTTATCATTGTCAAATTTACCATATTAAAGAAAGCTCCTCCTTTTTAATATTCTGGACAGGTCTGACCATTATTTTGCAGTGACTGACTTCATAAGAAATACGGCTACCAGATTGTATATATTGTGCATGGATGTCAACACATAGCGCTTGCAGGAGTTAATATAAAAACATTTGTAGCAATTGATTATACCACCAAAAAAAGAAACCAATGTTTGCGCTTTCTTAAATGTATTTTTTCCCAGGTAATAATCCAGAAAAATATAATTGTCATATTTACATCATACATCAGAAATGAATTAATATAGAGTTTGATGTGTTTCATTTTTTCTCCACTAGAGAGCATTCTTACAATATTGCGTTCCTTTGGCAATAAATAGTATGATCTGGTTGCAGTGATAAACAAAAGAAGCAGATGAAGCGTACCTATCGTTTATCATTTGTTTTCAAACATCGCCGTTTACATTAAATATATACATATTTTAAAATAACTATAGTTAAATAATAATTTGTGAGTAAACAGTTTAATTTTATTCGTTAAATAGTCCTAACAAATGCCACTCTTGATTTCCAAATTATCGATAAATTCACGACTCACGAAGTGAGTCGTGAATTTATCGATAATTTGGAAATCACTTGTGGCATTACTTATGATAATCTACTCGAAAGGCATATTTTTTATTACGAGTAAAACAGTAATTATATTTTGAATGCATTATAAATATATTAGACCAGCTTGACCTGCATTACTAATTGTGCAAAATCGTCTGCAAATTACACTCTCCTCAAAGTTTTTTTTACAGCCCAACAACAGAAACATTCTGAAATCAAATCAAAATATACCTAGTTTTCCTAGTCATAAATGCAAATGTGGGTAAAAATCTCTTCTCAGGAAATACGTGACAAACAGAACAATACAAACGGTCTATTGTTAACCTAAATGTCCTAGATACGATGGTATTTTAGATGTAAAAACATATATAAATAAGAATTAAATAAAAAAGTTTACAATAAAGAAATATTTATTTTAGATGGTAATTTGTACAGAAGAATGATGCTTGTTCCCCCTCTTTTCTTCCTTTGTTTGTTGGAAAACAATAAATAAGAATAGCAGAATAGGTAATTTCATCGTTAGAAAACTGACAAACAGACTGAAAACTAACGTAGGCGTTATCATATTAACAAATTATTTACTTTTAAACAACTTACAAGCTCATAATAATTATTTTAGTAAAATGAAAAATGTAGGTAGGCCTATAGACTAAACTTGTTTCTTAATTGATCAATTGAAATTATTACAGTTGTGTGTCGATTTTATAATTTTTAAATAATTACGGGTTTCTATTTCTCAAATATTATTATAATAAGACTGTTAATTATGTATTCATTAAAAATAAATTTCTGTCAGTCTTGCTTATTTCGTTTTGACTAATTTCCATCAATAAATATATCTTACAGAAATCTCTTCTGGATTTTTATGTATTACACACAAGGTTATGTTGCTGTCTGATCGATCCTCTTTAGACAAACTGTATACATTCATTCATAGACTTCCCAAAAGTGTAAATTTATTACATGTGGTCAGAAAAGATCAGCCGTTTATATTGACTAAATATAAAATACATGTTAATTAAATAAAAATAAAACGTAGTTTTATTTGATTTTCATATTTATTATATAATTCAGTGACAGCTGTTTCGGTACACTGTACCTTCTTCAGACATGTTAACAAATTATGAATTGTGTTCCAACTGATCTAAGCAACAATACAACAATATTTATTTAATTTTTTTAATTTAACAAAGGGGATTCATTCAAATCAAGTTGAGAATTTAACAGTTTTTTACTACTTTTAAATTTATTAATTTCTACAGCCTCCAAAAGATCTAACTTTTTACCCTTATCACAAATATGTAAAATTTCAAAATTTGGATCGAAACAATGATTAAATTGGAATAGGTGGTTAGCATATTTTGAATTTTCTAAATGTCTGTTATATGCTCTCATGTGTTCCTTTATCCGAGAGATAAAAGGTCTATAAACTGGTAGACCTTTTATCTCTCGGATAAAGGAACACATGAGAGCATATAACAGACATTTAGAAAATTCAAAATATGCTAACCACCTATTCCAATTTAATCATTGTTTCGATCCAAATTTTGAAATTTTACATATTTGTGATAAGGGTAAGAAGTTAGATCTTTTGGAGGCTGTAGAAATTAATAAATTTAAAAGTAGTAAAAAACTGTTAAATTCTCAACTTGATTTGAATGAATCCCCTTTGTTAAATTAAAAAAATTAAATAAATATTGTTGTATTGTTGCTTAGATCAGTTGGAACACAATTCATAATTTGTTAACATGTCTGAAGAAGGTATAGTGTACCGAAACAGCTGTCGCTGAATTATATAATAAATATGTAAATCAAATAAAACTACGTTTTATTTTTATTTAATTAATAAATATGGATTTTCATCAAGTAAACACCAACTCAATTGATTATAAAATACATGGCCTATCATCCCTATCATTTTGTCGGTGAGGTCCTGTTACATGAGTTATGTTGAACTTTCGCGTTTGTGTGCTAAATGTAGTCTACTACAAATTGATCTCTATTTTAAACAATCTATAATTGTGTAAATACATATTTGAACTAAATGATTATGACGACGGCCATTGTATTTCAGTTTTAATGGAACTATAAGGAAACACATGTAAATCCAAATTAATTTACTTCTCCATTATGGAGCGATATTGCTGCAATTACTGCAGAACCAATTCTAGAATGGTATTTGTACTGATAAAATGAACTCTGTTGGTAAATTTGATAACTTTCCTAAGCTCTTATTGCAGTACCTCATGATAAAATGACGTCGAATGAGATAAGAATAGAGACGTTGTGCTTAATTTAGAATATCGCTTAAAACATCAGATTTTGAGTTCAATAAAATACACGGAAATCTCTTGACTTCGAGCTCCACAGCTGATTTTGTCTACTTATTTTAAGGGGATTAGAAATGTCGCTTATCCCCAGTGTTAAAATCTTGTAAAGTGCACGTTTTCTCAGAATCCATTCATAGTAGAAGTGACATTTACTAGAGAGTCTCTAGTCTTAACGTTTTGAATCTAAGACTATTCTTGTAAAGTGGTGTGAGAAGAGGCAAGAACAATATTGTACTTGAGCTTCATGAAGAAACTTCCTGCTTTTCACACAACTTTGTAATTTTCCACTTTCATATGTACGTGTGCTGTGATAATAACTAGATTGCGATAATCTTCATTACGTGAAAATAAAACACGTTGTTAGTATGTATATTTCGAGAGAAAGTTGTTCGCGTCAAATTGTACGCATCGTTAATTTCAACGAAGGTACCTGTAAGGTACAGTGAATATAGATACATGACCTGGAACAAGTCCGTGTCATTCTGTACTTTGTTTTTTCATTTAGCTTTCTAGAAATCTTATACAACTGCCATCCATGTTTCAAGAACGTTTAGAATTTTGTATATAAACACATATATATGTTCATAAGCATGTATATAAACTACATACTGTAGTACGTGGGTTAGACCCCAGTGAGCAGGAATGTAATTTTCTTAATATTCAGCCTCGCCATGAGAAACACCTATCCAAGCATTAAAATAATTTCCTTGGAGAGGAAATCGGTTGCGGAGTATGTGTAGTGTTTATTTTATTCACCCTCATTTACTTGCATAATCTATTAATGGGATATCTCGTAAAATTCCTTATATTCAGTTACCTTTTTAGCCCACGCGTAGTGTGTTTTTAAAGCTGCGTCGTTGATCCAACAAAAATTACCATGGCAATGCAGTAGGTAGTATATATTCTTACCCCACCTTAAAACAGTGATCTGGGTGCTATAAAATCTCTGCATATAACATTAAAAATGTACTAGTATTACTTTTTCGGACCTCGCTTAAACAACAAATCTGTGTGTTACGAAATCAATCCACATATAATTAAAATACGGTACGTAATAGTTTTAATGTTTGTTCAAAATGCTATTAAGTTCATGAAATAGCTAACATTAGGACAATGGGTAGTTTACATCAGAAAGAACATTAATTCAATGAAAAAAAACGGAAAGATCTGCAATCTTGCTATTTTCAGCACTTCATTTAAATATCCTACGTGAGAAATCTTATTTTTATAATATTACGATTGTTTTAAAGCTTAATTTAAATATTTAAAAGAGAATCCTAAGACCAACAAGATGATACATAATTTAAGTTTTTGTAAAATAATCAACTTTGCATATTTTCCACATTGGGAAGTTATCCACATTTGTGCATGGTTTTCTATGTTATTTCTATTTTATTTGTGACTTGTTTTATTACAATAATTTATCTGATATTGCCATTTATTCCCTTTATTGCGATTAGGTATTAAGGAGTGTCGTTGCTGGGCATTACAAGTTTAGTAAACCTGAATATATGCATTGTTCAACCTTTTTTTAAATGACTATACAGTTACGTTAACGAGAATGATCCAATAGTTAGTGCATATGAACGTGTAATTAAAATCCAGTTTGAAGTTACGGTGTGGACTGTAGAGATTTAATCCATAAAGGCTATGCGGGGTAATATGCTAACGTAGATGAGCATTTCCTGGATGAGAACGACTGATAATATGATAGAAGTGTTGGTTTTGCATTTAATAAACTCGAACGCCAGGAGAAATATTGCAAGTCTTTACGAAAGTTGAACTCAAATCACAGAAACTCGTGTTTTACTCTAGGTTATTAAAAATGCAACAGGTTGATTTACTGATTGGCACACTTACTTGTTAAACCTGAACTCTTCAGTTTATGTTTCGATAATAGTATACATTATTTACATTAAAATCCTCCAATAACTTCAGGAATTGCATTACTACTAAAATCCATCCATAGTAATTCTGCCCGAGGGCAGGTCTTTTACTGCAATCATAGCATTTTCATGCTATCCTTTGCAGCTTACCTACTACTACTCACTGGCACTATCGAACCCATAGGTTCATGGCCGCGCGGACATAAGCTCTCCATACATCCCTATCCTGAGCTAATGTTTTCCAATCATTCCCTGTATAATCTACTTCCCTCAAATCATAGTTAATGTTATTCTCCCACCTCATTCTCTGTCTACCAACCGGGCGTTTTCCCTCTGGCTTTCCTACAAGAAGCTTCCATGCAAGTCTTTCATTCCCCATACGTACAACATGTCCTGCCCAACGCAGTCTACGGGACTTAACTGTTCTTATTATATCTGGCTTCCTATAAAGACCATGTAATTCATTGTCATTCACCTATCTGTTCATCTCTCTTTGGTCCAAAAATTTTCCTAACTAGGGAATTGTACGTGTGGTAGCTTCCCGTTGCTTTCCACACCAGTGAAGGATGATGATGGCCATATGATTTCGGGGACCGTTTGGGCCTTAAAGTTTCCCTGACATTTGTCTTACAGGTGAGGAAAAACCCCGATAAAACCCTCACCCAGGAAAACTGCCGCGACCGGGGATCGAACCCGGGCCCGCTGCGTGACAAGGCAGCACGCTAACTCGAGACCACAGCGGTGGACACTACTAAAATAGTTGAATTATTTTATTCCATTTCTGTATCTTCTCTACTGACTAAAGCGTTACATACATTTGAAAACATTTTGGATTTTTTTTTGTCTAATGCCATCAGGTTGTCTTTTATGACATTTCTGGTTTTCTCCCCCAGCATTGGCGGAATTGTAATCCATTTCTTAGGTTGGGGCACCTGGAAGGCGGAGTAGTTAAGTTACCCCGATGATATGATAGGTGATAAATAATAATGAAGCGCCAGGAAAGTTCTTAACCTAAACTCCAGACTATGGACAGCCACAGGAATAATTCCCTTTAAGGAAACATTTCTATGGTTTGACCGGGAATCGAACCCGGAACCTCATGAACTGTAGTCAGAAACGCTGACTACTAGCCCATGGGACTGGTCACATTTTGAAATATTACAGATATATATCTAACGATTTATTGAAATGTGTAGCTTTGGAATCGTAACTCAACATATAACCTGTCATATTATGCCATATCAGACAAACACTTCTTATTTATTTTCTTTAGACAATATAACTGTTCAGAAGCGATATCTTCAGCATATTTAAGTTTTTCATAAGTAATGCCACGAGTGATTTCCAAATGATCGATAAATTCACGACTCACGAAGTGAGGAGTGACTTTATCTAGAGAATTTGGAAATCAAGAGTGGCATTTGTTAGGACTATTTAACGAATAAAATTAAGCTGTTTACTCACAAATCATTATTTAAATATAGTTATTTTAAAATATTTATATATTTAATAACGGTGATGTTTGAAAACAAATGAGAAACTATTGGTACGCTTCATTTGTTCATCACTGCAACCAGATCATATTATCTATTGCCAGAGGAACGCAATATTGTAACAATGCACTCTAGTGGAGAAAAAATGAAACGCATCAAACTGTATATTAATTTATTTCTGGCCCTATGATGTAAATATGACAATTATATTTTTTCTGGAAAAAATACATTTAAGAAAGTTCTAACAGTGGTGTTTCTTTTTTTGGTGGTATAATCAATTGCTACAAATGTTTTTATATTAACTCCCGCGTGCGCTATGTGTTGACATTCATGCACTATATATACAATCTGGTAGCCGTATTTCTTAGAGAGTCAGTCACTGCAAAATAATGCTATGACCTATTCAGAATGTTAAAAAGGGAGGTGTTTTCTTTATTATGATAAACTTAGGTGGTAAATTCTAGGCGAAACACGACTGTGATTGGTTGTAAATAAAAAATCTTTGAAACATGATTGGTGATTGACTCCCATTTGGGGCATGAGTTAAATAGTCACTATAGTTATTTAGGCAATGTTTAAAAATATATACTTGCACGATAATACAGAAGAGCTAAGAATGACTGCATTGGTTGCTCTTAGTACCCAACAGAGGACAATACAGTGTGTTGCGGTGATTATAATGACACAATCTCTCAACTTTTTTTTTTATTTCGTAAGAGAATTTTGCTACTTTTTTATCATGTTGCTACCAGTTGTTTTCTCGAGTTGGGCCGAGCTTTATCTTATCCATCCATCCCATCCACAATAATCATTACCATTAGGGTATTAGGGCCAGTTTAAGCAATGTATTATACATGGGAAAAACTGGCGTAATACAATTACCTCTGTTGGTGAAACTGGCCCTTAGCGTATTACCCCGTTCCGCTCCCCATTGTAACGTGTAGTAGACCGTCTTTACAATATAGGATTTTTTTAGAAGTGATCTATCCATTCTTTGGATGTGTTGATACCAATTACTTTTATCTCTCTCGCTCTTTTATTTGTTATCTATTCACCCCATTCTTAGAAGTTAAAATGCATTTTTTCTACGTGTAATTCTATATTAAAACTCCATAGATGAACGATTATGCAGTCGTTATAGCTGCTTTTCTCAACCTGAAGTTATTACTCATTATAGCTACTTAAATTCATCATGACAGTGTGTGCACACCGGTCCAATTCTGGCCGAAATTTCTTCTCCCACGGAGACTCGAACCAGCGCAAGACCCATAGCTTTCTATCAAGGCATGATAACTTAATCTGTTCGGCTACGGCATATATAAAGTCATATTAATAGACCTATTTTGAGATTTGTAGACTGATTTATGTTGTTTTCACTACATAAAGATAGCCATAATTAAGATATGTATGTTCGTTTAATGTAGTAAGGGACCTTTAATTTTTAAGAATAGTATGCCATATCAACTGAACGAGGATTCTTGTTAAGATTTAAGAATAACTGTGGAAGTGTCTTTAAAACCGGATCTCTACATGTCTGCTGCGGTTGTTGCATTGAACAGGTGACTAGGTGAGTCATGGAGTTGTTGCACAATAGGTGCTCGTAACACACCGACCTATAAGGAAATTATATATTGGAAGCAAATATTTTCGCGCGAATTAAAGTGATAAATCACTTATATATGACACAGTTTAAAACGTTTTTAATTGTAAAAGTTATTAAGATGGATGAGAATGAAAAAAAAATGTTATAGTATATACTCCAATTTCTCATTTTTATGATCACGATTTGTTCACAAAAGCAAGCGCATAACTCTTTCATCAATATAATTGGACTCTCTTATGTTGATATCAGGAATCATGGATTAATATCCTGTACATTTTTCAGGGCATGTGAATTTTGGAAGTTACCATGCGGATATTATTTAATAAAATTAGTATACAAACCAAATGTACAAACTCTATCACTCTCTCTTCTTCTGCTTCGTCGTCTTCTTCTTCTCTCTTCCCTCCTCTTCTCTCTTTTTCTGTCTTCCTACTCTCTCTTAAATTACCTTTCTTTGGACTTATTATTTCTGCGGTTAGAGAAAACAGTTGTCGATAGGCATAGAAGCAGTGAACAAGGTTGGACTGTATGTCAACACATATTTTTGTATCCGGAAAATTTAATTTGTTTTGGAGTGCTTTCCAAAGAGAGGTCGCAGACCAGTTGTCCAATTTAAAATCTAATCTTACTGCCTGCCATGAAAGGTTGAAATGGACTAGGTTTCTTCCGGCTTTGATTTATTAAAAATTAAAATATAAAATTATGGAATATTCACCTGAAAGTTTCGTCTGCTCAACTTAATTAATTATTTAACTGTAGCGCTTTCGGGACTTGTCCCATCATCGGCAAGATTCAAAACTGGTGTTAAATAATTAATTAAGTTGAGACGGACCTTTCAGGTGAATATTCCATAATTTTATATTTTAATTTTGAATAATACCTCAACGGAACACATCATGAATCTTATAAATTTGATGTATTAGTTGAACATAATGTCCCGGTGCTCCATAGTTTCACAGAACGCTTCACTACATTACCACAGATCCCAAAGTTCCTATTTCACTGATTAAAGGAGTGACCACAGACTGTGCTTTATTGTCATTTTGAACATTAAACTGAACCAGGCACAGAATTCAAGAACATTGATGTTTTTATTGTGTCCACCACAAGCATCGGAGAACAGAATGTGCTTGATTTCAGGGTTTTCTTTGAATTTTCAATTCAAAAAGGAGTAAAAAAATACAGAATTGGGATCATCCTTATCCTAACATTCCGTAAAACAGCAGAACGTGCTCGAATGCATTGTATATTAAATATGTCTATCTATAGTGGCTTTAGTCCAGTGTTGAGCCATAGCCTCTCCTTTGTTAGGAGTCAATAGACTAAGTTAATTTAGTTACCTTATTTGTCCATAGATGTCATGAATGTATGCGTTCAACATACCGACTCTATTAGACATCTAGCAGGCAACTAAGGTATTACTAGGATGTTGAGATCGGTAAATTTGCTTAGTGGCCTTTTATTCACGCTTAAGGATCTACTCGGGACCCATGGCTTAAAATCCCGAAGGACTTGCTCCTTGGATTTTTCCATCCTAAAAACATTCCTCGACCCCGGCCGGGTTTGAATCCGCGACCCTCGGGACCAGAGGCAAGGAGCATGGCCACTTGCCCACCGCGGCAGTCATATTAGATATGTAATACCACATAAATGTCTTGTAGAACTATGCAACTATGCAATATTATTAAAGCCATGCTTAATACAAGTTTTGACCATAGTCTAATTGAACTGTATGGGTGCCAGTGTTACGGTATTTTCTTTAACACACTACAAGTACTTTTTAAAGGAATTTTACAGTTTTATTTTCCTTAGATGTGTGTCTATGTGAGTTTTATTTTATTTATTTATTATTTATTTATTTATTTATGTATTATTTATTTACCTGATGCAGTTAAGACCGCAAGTCTCTCTTCCACTTCACCAGGGTTAAATTATACATTAAGTTCATCTTTGGAGTATGTTTAGACTGTCGACAGAAATCTCAAATGTCAGTTTTAGGAGGTCGGGTGAAATATGAGCTGTTTTCTCTGAACATTTTATGGCATGTTTTATATTTAATCATGAGTGATGATTGAGTCTTCTGAAGATATCATCATCATAGTACATTCACGAATTTAGGCCATTTGTTTACCTGTTTCGGCCTCAAGAGAAACACCATCCAGAAGTCTTCTGAGTGGACGTCCTGGTCTTCTTCTTCCTGCAGGTTGATATCTTAACATTTGTTTTGGGTATCCTGTGATCTTCCATTCGATGAACATGTTGCCTCCATCTTGACTTATAATCAGAAATTTTGTTTTCTAAAGGTTCCATGTGTAATTTTTCTAAGATGTCTTCATTTTTTTAGATCTAGTAGTGCGTATTCTGCAGATAATATTGAAGATAATATTGGTTAACAGGTAAAACATTTGGTCACAGAATACTGTCGATTTGATTTGTTGCTAGCATAGTGAGATGGCTTGGAAGGGAAAAGAGCCCAGTTAGACTGCACAAGTGCCCAGACATCTGCTGAAATTTTGTTAGGTCGGTTTTAATGTTTGCTACGTTCGTCTTCTGTACACGATGATCCTACTTTAATTGCCTTCAAAACTCTCTTCACTCGATTCGGTGTAACTTGGAGGTCTGCTATTAACCACTCTGTTATTTAGATTCGAGGGAGGCCGTTCGAATACAATATTGTCAAGTGCTACCTTCTAAAATTTAGATTCTATGTTTAAATTAACATACTCGACTCCAGCGATCTTTAGTTTTGCGCTGATGTTTAAATAGAGCTTTCACAAGCTGCAATATTATTATTCAGGAATTTCATATCTTTTTCTCCGGATAGCTATTTTAATTTTATTTCAGACACCCATTCGTCTATAGAAGCGAACATGTCTGAGTTTATCGTTAGAAGCAGTATAATATGGTTTCCGTTAAACAGAAATGTACGGCTGTTATGTATATGGATTCAATAAGGTAAAGTCGCCAAATAAGAGATAGTCTCCTAATAAGAGATACCTTATTATCTAGTCCAATGACCAGCTGTCATCTGATGTTTGTAACAAAAATCTGAGCTTTGTACTATTATAGCATCGTGGTCTTTGTTTGGTGTCACTTGGTTTATTGAAACTAAGCAGAGAAGGTTGTGTTTGTTTTCGCGACAATTGAATTTTTGTAGTGAAGCTATTTCAAAGTTGTGGTGTAACTGTGAAGGTGAGTTCTGATATTAATTTTTACTTATTTTCCCGAAAAGCTCATGAAATGCAGACTATTATAAACTAGAGTGTTTATTAGTGACACAATTTATTACAGTCTGACCAGCCACGGAATTGGCGACCGTGCCGTTCCCTAATAAGAGATACTTGTGGTTCCAAATAAGAGATAGTGTCTCTTATTAGGAAACCAGAAGTTGTTTCATGACATATGAGATTTCTCCTGTATACAAGTGCGCTACATTTTCTTAAACACAATTCATCTCGTTTGATACTACGTGATTTAACTTTTATAAAAATAAAAGTGGTCACATTATAGGCCCTGAGAGGTCATTTAGATAGCAGAAGGTTAAAGGTTTCTTTCTGTCTTTCTAGAAACACGGACCGAGGAATCAACCGGTCTGTCACCCCGGCTGCTACTCTACAAATTTCGATCAATGCATTTCGAAAGACAGGGCTTGTTCCGTGCAACAGGAACATTTTTTCTGATAGCGATTTTGCCATCCACACACGGAGATAAGAGTGATGCAATCGTAGTTCCTGATTCAGGAACTCTCGTGGGTCTTACTGATGGCGTCACCACTCCCTCAGATCCAACAACCATCAAACAAGTCGAGAACCGGAAAAAAGGAAAGGCAGAACCGGAAAAGCAGCCCTTCTGACAGGCAGTCCGTATCGCCAAGAACTAAAGGACAGTTTGAATAGAACCAATAACACTAAAATGAAGTAACTTTTTTCACAAAAACAAATTCAGTTAAAATCTAAAAAGTCTCGGTCAAGAAAACGCCAACTGAGTTCTTCGCGCGAAGAAACCAGACACAGAAATGGAGATAATTGATTCAGGCGATGATGATTCAGAGTTTGGTGCTGATGATGCTGATGCTGAGTGTTTTATTTTGCACTGGATTGTATTCAGAGGACACAAGAGGAGAAAAATGAGCTCAGGTGCATTGACTGTCATCGCTGGGCTCATGAAGATTGCGGGGCTGATGAGGAACCGATTCGTCTGCTTATTTGCTCAAAGAAGCAAAATTAATTATCTACTCTGAAAAGACAGTAATAACATGTAGAGTGAAATTAATTATTAGTTTGTGTGTGATAAAGTGTTTTTGTTTTGAATGTAACTGGATTATTTGAATGTTTTTTGCTAAAGATATAGAAAGCAAATGTAGGTATCTCTTATTTGGAACCCTCTTCGAAATTTTCAATTTTTACAATTCTTATTGTTCTAAGAGTTTTTTAAAATACTTACTAAGTAACGAGGTTTTATTTTATGGAATATCAAAATAAAGAATATGAAACATGTATTACCATTTTTAAATGTTATAAATCAGTTACCATTCTGATACAGAAGCGTTTTTTTCAAAAGGTATCTCTTATTTGGGGCCTTTAACCTTATACGTTCAAAATGTTTGTTTATACTTCTATTTGTTCTTGTTTCCCCCCTCCTTTCTCTGTTTATTTCATATTTCACTTTTGAAGATAATAAATATTCTATTCCTGTTGAAAGAATGCATTGATATCTCTGTTCTATTAAAATATCGCGGATGTGGAATGATTGTTTTTAAGCTAGTTTTGTAACTTATTATATTTGCTTTATTGTATAACTATTGTCTACCGCTGTGGTCTCGTGGTAGCGCGCTACCTTGTCACGCAGCGGGCTCGGGTTCGATTCCCGGTGGGGACAAGCTTCCTGGGTGTTTTTTTTTTCTCGGGGTTTTTTCCTCACCTGTAAGACATGTCAAGATAGCTTTGAGGCACAAGCATGTCCCCAAACATCATCTGACCATCATTATCATCTGGGTGGAAAGTAACGGGATGCTACCACCACCTATAATTCCTTAGTAAAGCTGCAAAGCTCCCCAAACATCATCTGACCATCATTATCATCTGTGTGGAAAGTAACGGGATGCTACCACACCTATAATTCCTAGTAAAGCTGCAAAGCATAGCATGAAAATGTTATGATTGCGGTGAAAGACCTGCCTTCGGGCAGAACACTATAGAATAGTATTAACTCTTAAATATTTGATACTCCGAAGAGCTGAGATCGACTGAAGTGATCCCTGAGATCTGGAGTTACTTAATATTAAATATATGGTATAAAGCAGAGCCGCCCAAACTTATTTGTATGGCGGGCCCATTAGAAGAAACACATCAAAATAGCGTGGGCCATAGGCCCATATTATAACTGTCGTGGATCTTTATTATTATTATTATTATTATTATTATTATCGTATGTTGATTTTGCTACTTTTCATGTTATGTTGTGATTACATATTTCACTTGTTCTTTTTCCATTAGCCTTCTGATACACTAATATTATAGGCTAACCTTAGAATATTTTATTTATTAGAATGCTACAGGGCCGGATATAAAGTGATGGAGGACCGTAGTTTGGACGTCCCTGGTATAAAGGAATAGGAAATATAAGCTGTATATAGACTCACATATAGAGGAATGCGGTAGCCGTCGATAATAGTAATTTCAAGCTATTCACAATCCATTTAACATGAGATTGCCACAACCCATTTGATGAGAAGATACCCGGCGACCAATTTGGCGTCGGTAGAGGGAATCTTAACAATGGCGCAGTCAAAAACCTACTAGACGACGTGGGAATATGCACTAATTAAGCAAAGTTGAAAGCCCTTGATAATATTTTCAAGCCATTCACAACCTTGTAACATGAGATTGACGCAACTCGTCGATGAGAAGAATTCCGATGACTAATTTGGCTTTAGAAGAAGATTCTTAACAATGATGCAGTCAAAAAATCTGCTATGACGAAGTGGAATAATGCACTAAGGAAGCAAAGTTGGAAAGCCCTCTTGATAATTTTTCAAGCTGTTCACAATCTTTTAACATGAGATTGACACAACTCGTCGATGAGAAGAATTCAGACTACCAATTTGGCTGTAGAAGAAGATGCTTAACAATGAAGCAGTCCAAAACATATTAGACGATGTGGAAGATGCACTAAGGAAGTCGAATGGGAAATTACATGCCTACAACTTCGTAACAATCAATGAGAAACATATCCCTGTCAAAATCAATCAAGCAAACGAATAACGTCCTTCAAAGTGATCCCATGAGTCCATTACAACAATACGTTGAACAGTAATTGTTGTTTCAACGTGGTAACATAAGATATAAGTAAGAGACTGAAGGGGGAGAAAAAAAAAAATGACAATATTTATGTATACCGACGATGTGGTCATAGCGTCAAGAAAAATATAGAGAACACTACAAATAACTTTTGTCAAACTCGAGAAATGAACAGGAAAAAATACTCAATAAAAAGAGAAGTATCCAGATGACCTTTAGAAAAGGGAGAACATCAAAACTTGAGAGGATCAACTACAAGACAGGGAGAGAACCCATTGCGACTAAGAACTGCTTCAAATATCTACGATTCACACTACAGACGATGGCAAATACATTTACAAACCTTGTAAAAGATAAGGTAACTGCAGCGGGTTTGGCGATATTAGCGTATGAGCAACCTAATCTCTGAACTGAAGGAAAATCACACATCGATCTATAGGGGTTCTATATCACAAAGGTGATGACAACCACAGAATGGGTGTGTGCAGAACTATGAACTCAGTCACATTGTAACGAAACTTTCGGTTCGTGGTTTGTATCACCTAGTTTGTACTTGTGTTTCATATTCCCAATGAAAACGGGTAATAATATAATATAATATAATAATGATCTGAATATTATTAAACAATTAGCTATTAATAATAACTATGACCCTAAAATTATACTTACTTACTCAGTGGCACTAACGAACCCGTATGTTCATGGCCGCGCGGACATAAGCTCTCCGTATATCCCTATCCTGAGCTAATGCTTTTCCAATCGTTCCCTGTATAATCTACTTCCCTCAAATGATTATCCTAAAACTATAGAAAAATTTAAGAAAATCATTATAAAAAAAAGCAATTATCAAAGTCCTTCCTTTGCCCAAGAAAAACATAAATATGCTATAATGTCATACATAGGCCCACTTTCCAATAAAAATATCTAAATACTTTAAAAAGGTTGAACATTAATGTGTGGCATTTGAAACTAATTAAAACTTTACAAAATATAATAAAAAAAGCAAATTAAAAAAAGAAAAATTATCAGGTGTAGCCTATATAAATTGAAATGTGGCACATGTGACAAATCTGTATAGAACAAACTAGCAAACCTTTTATTTCTCGTATAAAGGAACATATGAGAGCATATAACATAAATTTAGATAATGCAAAGTATGCTAACCACCTACTCCAATTTGATCATTGCTTTGATTCAAATTTTAAAATTTTACATGTTTGTGAAAAGGAAAGAAGTTAGACCTTATAGAAGTGGTAGAGATAAATAAATTGAAAAGTGGTAATAAGCTGTTTAAATTCCAACTAGATTTGAATGAATCGCCTCTTAAATTTATAATAGGGATTGCAAAAAAAATGTTGCATAGTTGCAGTTGTTATGTACTATAATAACAAAAAATTCATTAATCTCTTATGTCTGAAGAAGGTACAAAGTACGGAAACAGCTGTAACTAATGTACAGGGTGGACCGCTCGAATGGACCTAATTTCAATTGCTTGTTACTGGCAAACGGTTGAAGATAGAAACTTAAAACCAACGTTCATATTACAGAAAACTCACCAATTTTGATATCCAGATCACCCACATCTCTATATGAGCCCCAGCAGTCACTGTGACGATATCAAAGCGATGAACAATTTCTTGCCAAGTACGTTGGAGTATGTCTTCTGGATGTTCTCAATAGCCTCTATGATGCGCTCACGAAGATCACGAAGGTCTTTGACTGGGGTGGTGTAACTTTATCTTTGACATAGCCCCAGAGAAAGAAATCCAGTGGTGTTAAATCGGGAGATCTCGGGGGCCACGCGATTGGTCCTCCCCTACCAATCCAACGGCCCAGGGAAATGTTGTCCCAAAGTCGTACGAACTTCATTGGACCAGTGGGGAGGAGCACCATCTTGCTGGAAAACGATTGTTAGGCTGCAGTTGTTCAATTTGTGGAAAGAAGAACTGCTCCAGCATGTCAAGATATGTGGTACCACGAAACATTTTGTCTCGGCGAAGAAAACGGTCCATGACCTTATTATTGTGACAAACTGCACCAACATTCATCTTCGGACTATCACGAACATGCTCCTTGAATAGCGTGAGGATTCTCCGATCCCCGAAGCCGCACATATGCCGTTTCCTTGCCGACAAATGGAAAGTGGCTTCGTCCTTAAGAAAAAATCTTGGTCATGAAGTCAGGATCATCGCCGAGACGGTCCAGCATCGTATTGCGAATTCCCCGTCGTTTCGGCGATGTCTTTTCGTGGCTTCCAGACTTTGCACTAACTGCACTTTATATGCGTGCAGTTTGGGCGTTTGTGGACAATCCTTTGTAATGTCGATTTTGGTATTTGAAGTTCCCAGCGAAGCTCTTCTTAATGACTTCCGGGGGCTTCGCTCAAATGCGGCTTGAACATTTGCTCCCATTTCATCTCGGATGCTCTGCGACCACCACCATGTCTTCTTCAACATCAGATTCTGTAGCTAATATGTATCACGTCCACTTCTTTATGCGTCAGCAGTTGGGAGGGGCATCACGGTTAAACACACGTCCTGGATTTCCCTTTTGAACTCTAATGATTGATTTAAACTCCGCTACACAAACATCTGCGCTTTTCATCTGCGGAGTCGCCATTTTCACGAAACAATTAAATCTAAGAACGAGAAACGTATCTTTGTGCCATCTCCCGACAGGATTTCGAAACTTGGTGAGTTTTTCTGTACTATGAAGTTGTTTTTAGTTTCTATCTTCAACCGTTTGCCAGTAACAAGCAATTGAAATTAGGTCCATTCGAGCGGTCCACCCTGTATATTTTAATAAATACTCGTAAATATGAAATCACATAAACTTTAAAGTTTTATTTTTATTAATTAAATAACTGATATGATAGTTTAGGCCTACCATGTTATTGAGTGCACGAAATGATAACAAATCTCTACAGACTTTTTTTGTCCCTTCAAACAATCATGAAGAATGTGTACATTTTCCCCTATTATTATTGGCTTGATCTTAAGTGAAGTGTAGTATATTATAAGATCATTCCCGAGCTGGTTTGTATGTTCTAATTCATTTATGTGAAAGGCTATAAACTCTTGTTGATGGGTCAAAACCTGTGAATAGATTTGTTATTTCAGTTATTATTTTAGAACTTATCCCGCTTTTTTTCCCGTAAGTAGGGGTATGGCTAGGGAGGGAATAATGCGGCGATTAACAATTAATTTGAAATTAAATATCAGCGCATGTGTATCACGAGCGATGCAATGCATTAGCGGATACAGTTTCAGATGCCGTATACATCTTCCTTACCTTTGTGCAATATCTATTTAAATGGAATTAGAAGATGCGTTAAAATATATATATGGGCTAATGTTGTTTGTTGCTATGCGGGATGAAGTTCCGGTTGTCATCATTTCTAACTGTACTAGATTCGTCTGCCGTTACATTAATACTAATGAACATTGTCATTATTGTGCCTTGGTGTGAGAGGTCCAAACGGTATGTGCCCAACAACAAACATTTATCTTCCTTACACGCATTAAGTTGTACAGATTTCCCAGAATATCATAGTGTTGTATTGAAATATTGATAAAGCAAAGAATAATTACATTATATATATGTGAAATCGACCGCGATGGACTAGTGATTATGCTCCTTGCCTCTGGTCTCGAGGGTCGCGGGTTCAAACCCCGGCCGAGAGTCGATGGATTTTTTAGGGCGGAAAAAATCCAAGGAGGAAGTCATCCGGGAGGGACTTTAGCCGTGGGTCCCGAGTCTGAAGATTATTCAGGCTCGTAAAAAATCCTTAAGCCTGAATAAAAAGGCCTCTAAGCAAAATTTACCTAACTTTTCCCGTCCTAGTACTACCTTGGTTTCCTAGATGTCAGTATGAGGCGGAACGCTGACCACGGACCACTCCAAAATGACATCTATACGAAAACAAGTGTAACTAAATTAGTATGGTTCAAATACTTTCCCTGTAGGTGGAGAGCGCCTAATCTCTGTAAAGGGAAACATGGGCTTACAATACAATACAATATATTGAAATCGGCCGCGAATGGACTAGTGGTTATGCTCCCTTGCCCTGGTCTCGAGGGTAGCGGGTTCAAACCCTGCCGGGGTCTATGGGTTTTTTCAGGATGGTAAAATCCAAGGAAGCAAGTCCTCCGGGAGGGACTCTAAGCCGTGGGCCCTGAGTCTGAAGATTTTCAAACTCATAAAAGAACCTTAAGCTGAATGAAAAGACCTCTAAGCAAAATTTACTTAATTTCCCCGTCCTAGTACTACCTTGGTTTCCTAGCTGTCAGTATGAGGCGGAACGCTGACCACGGACCACTCAAATGATATCTTATACGAAAACAAGTGTAACTAAAATTACTATGGTTCAAATTCTTCCCTTGAGGGGAGAGCGCCCTAACTTTCTGTTAGGGTAAAATGGGCTTTACAGATACAAGAAGATAAATATTGAACTTTATAATTTGAGTTTATATCAACTCGAGGATGAGATGAAGTCCCTTTATAGAGATATGTGAATGACAAGGGTGCCGACCGACCATGCCTGATGCGCCACACAGGGTCAGATGAACGATATGGATGAGATGAGTATGGAGAAATGGTGGAATGAAAATTGTGGCTGAGGAAAACGGGTGAAACCAGCGCAAAACCTGCCCGAAGCTCCGTTTGTCACAACGAAAACCACATGGAGTGACAGAGACTCTATCTCGGAACCCAGCGGTGAGAGCGAGCATCTAACCGCTTGCTCCACGGAGCCGCCGAGTTTATGTATACAATATATAATGATGTAACTACTGAAATACAATCAAGAATTTCGAAAGTTTACATTTAGAGTTTATGTATGTAATTGATGTTAACTAGAGAAATTATAGCATGAATTTTCAAATTGCATAAGAAATGTTGTTTTATTTTATATGGGTATCTCTAGGAAACATGATGGACGAAATATGTCGTGGATTACAGAAACGAAGTTCTGAACTAAAATCAACTAACAAATCCACGGCAGTTTGTAAAAACATGGTTATGGTTTGAACTTGGTGGTTGTAATAACGGGTGTGGGGTTTTTATGTGATTATGGAAAAAATAAAGTATTGCAAAACTGTGAAGGTAAATCAGACTGTTCCTGCAATCGTCAGAGTATAAAATATCTAAAACATAATAACTCAGTGGCATCATTTTAAATTTGTGTACGAGTAAGCTAGGTAACATGTTGAATATATATATATATTATATATATATATATATATATATATATAAATGTTTGTCCTGGATTTGCCTGTGGCGTAAGTGTAGCGCACTGAATATCCAACTCAGAGGTCGGGTTCAAATCCCGTCCAGGCAATTTATTTTTCTTGTCATATTTAAGCTTGCATTGCTCAATGTCAAAAAAAAGGGTTTAATTATAACATCGAAAAAGCATCACTGTATAAAGTAAAAATATTCTCTTTAAATTTGCTTACTTGTTTATAGTAGCTACTAGGTGGTAGTGGAGACCGAGTTCCCTCTAGATCTGGTAATAATGGAGAGCATATGATAAGAAAAATAATGTTAAGTTCTGGATTTGCCCGGTGTGTAGTGTGATACCGCACTGAGATATCAACTCAGAGGTCCGGGTTCAAAATCCCATCCAGACATTTTATTTTCTTATCTGTCATATATAATAAACGGGCTTCCAATATAAAAACCGGACCGGCCTTACGGTGTTTCAACACCCGGCACGCAGTGCTGTCTCTTCCTCCCGCAATTCACCTTGCCTGCCACCCATCCTTGAACTGTTTCTTACCTTATAGAAAATGCTGGAAATGTTGTCCTCCCGTAGTTAAACAGGCATTATACCGAGTAAAAACATTTAGATTGATACGCTGTAGTTCGGGCACTGTCAAGTTTCTGATTTCATTTCTTATGTTCTTCAGTTCTTCCAGTGTTGTGCGTGTACAAATTTTCGTCACTTTGTCTTTCAGGCTACTCCACAAGATAAAATCACACTACGTTATATCTTGGGCGTGAGTGTTTTCTTATTTTGTTATGAACCAGTGGTCTCAAATTTAGTCACAAGATCGTGGATTGTCGATCTGGAAGGAGGTAATTGTCAGGGAAGTTCGAATAAATTCCTCGCGAACGCGAACGAGCTGATTCGTATTTATAATAACATTTACATACATAAATGCGCTGCTCTAATGTCAGCTGACGTCTCACCTTGTCGAACGATAGTAAACTGACTAGTTCAAGGACGAGCGGCTGGCAGAGTGAAATGCGACGAGGAGAGAGCGCTGCCTGACGGGTGAAACCCCGTGAGGCCGGTCCGGGTTTATATTCGAAGCCCGGTAGGCTATATATATATATATATATATATATATATATATATATGGAAAAACTGTTCAATCATTAAAAAGCAATATTAGTATTTGCTACCCTTCCTTAGTATAGTATATCGTTGGAAAATGTAATATCAGTTAATATTATTGTTGCATTTTATGACATGATGGTTTTTTTTTTTTTTCCTACTGTTAAAATAATCCCATTCTTTGCAGATAACACGGAAATTAGGGATTGTTGGTGTTTTCATTTCTGTACCTTTTTATTGTTATTTTTAGCACAGCATGCATATCCATGAGAAATCTCGAAATTTAAGTAAACGTGCTTGTCATATGGAAGTAGATTTAAAGAATTTTCAAATTATTTAATGGACGAGCTTAAGGAAGATAAAAAAAATGCAAAATAAAGATTGTAAATTAGGATTTTCAAAGATCATTCAAAAGTTTGGGTGACTGGTTAGGAATGTGAGGAAAAGGTGAACAATTCTGAAAATATAAAATAATAGGGACTTTTCTTTTCTCACCATGTCTTATTATGACATATATATATATATATATATATATATAGTACTTTCATTGTGACAAACAATTCTGCTTTAGTCTTCAGTTCGTGCTTTTGATTACTGTAGAAGGATTAATGGTTTACAATCTTCCATTGATTCAATTTATGTTATAAATACCAAAACGACAGCAAACATTTTCATTTACTCACAATGCATACCTTACTACTGTATTGTTGTATTAACGTGATTGATATTTTGATATTTCCTAAAATAAAGATACGGAAGAATAAACATTAACCGTGATCTGTGGGAGGTGAATTATACAGATGGCTGGAAAACATTGACTTAGGAGAACCAAGAACCTTCGGGTTCGATATTACCAGCGAATTAGTAGAATTTTCTGATGTTATGGCATGTAGATTTGATTTCTTCTTCTTCTTCCTTCCAAGTATTAGACCAAGGCCTGTTACGATCCTATAGAAAATTTTTCCTCCAGCATCCAGGAAATTCTCGTATTAGACTTGAAAGCATAATAATAGTCCCTTCGATTGGTTGCTGGCCAAAGGAAGGCAAGACCAGTGATGGGGCTGCCATCTTATAGCCTCTGGTCAGGCTTTTCTGGAGAAGAAAAGAAAATAAAGGAAAAAAGAAATGGAAGAAGAAGGAAAGACTCCCTAGCCCTCGGATGCCCTAATAACGTTGGGGTCGAAAAAAACAAGAGTTAACCAAGAGAGGGTTAGATAGTAAAGTTAAAAGAGTACAAAACATTTAAACCTTAAATATATTGTTAGAACTAAATTACAGTCCATTTATGCAGTAATATATTGTTTTCATTTAGTTAATGGTTTCATAGAAACCTAATTACATCTATTATATTCAAAGTTGTATTACTTTAACGTTGAGATGATTTTCATAATCATAAAGTGTGACGTTGTTAAGCTGCAGTGAAAATACGCATTAACTAACTTACATAATATTATAAAATTAATAGTTCTTTTTATTATATATTATTTTATACCAATACAATAAACTTCAAAATCATTTAGGAATGGATTCAACACATAATATATGGCTTTGGGGCCGTGTGTAAAGAATGTAAATTACGGTTCTATTAAAATTATATTAAGTGTTTGTATTCCAATACCACGCACTCCATTTTCGTGTCTCGGACTGCGCGCTAGGAGGATAGATGGCGTTAATGTGGTCGATTTTAAATTTCGCCCTACCTCAGCAGGCCACTTTACGTTATGTGCAGAAAGATGTGTATGATGAGTGTATGCTTCAATGTTTGTGTGTTGTATGAGTGATGATGAAGACAAAAAGGAGAAAGCTAATTAGAAAACATCATCTGTATGCAATATCAACTTCAGTAAAAGTCATGGCCTTTTAGAAATTTAACATGACGTAGTTTAGCTCTATAAATCAAAACATATTTGTAACGAAGGAGTTTATTTGTATTGTATTATTACTAAAAATTACTAACAGATCCTGGACCAGCACCAATCAAGAACTCCCGACACCTCGTGAACTCAATAGCAGTGCATGGATACCACCACAAGATATGCAAGACCAAAGTATTTCCACGATCCCGGGAACAACTGTGGTGTGCGAACTGTGCGAGCAACCATTCGATCGTTACCATGTAACCAACTTCTAAAAACGAGGGAAATCACTGGTAGAATTCTGCAAATAACAAGCTATGTGAATCAAATTAATGACAAAACTTAAGCAACATATATTTTGTGCACAACCTGTACGCATTTATTCTATTATTACTATTATTATTATTTATTATTATTATTATTATTATTATTATTATTATTATTAGTACTACTACTACTACTGCTATTACTAAAAAAAGTAAATTATTTTAACGTTATAAGGTGTATAATATAAAGCAGGATTTTCATATCATAATAAGTATGGAAGTTAAAGTTATAATTTTGTATTTTAAAATTCTTTTAATATTTAAAAATAACTTAAATAAAGAAAAACATCTAAATAATTCATTGTTGTTCATTGTTGAATAAAAATATCTCAGTAACAATTAAAGAAATTGTATTACATAACAGTCTTTCTAAATAATGTTTTTAAAATTGTTTTAAGTCATTGTTGTCAGAATTATAAAGCTTTCTGTTATAACTGTAATAAGAACACCTACTTAACTTTATATTTTTAAATGAAAGTAAACTGAATTCTGATTGGATGTTGAAACAATTGACTTTTTGATTTAACAAATCAAATTTAAACATTATATTAACCAATAGAATTAAAAATATAACATCATGTGATGTAATAATGTTCTTTAAAATTATAGAAGAATTACACTGGTCATTCTGCATATAACTTCCAACAAAGATAGAAGCAAGAAGAGTTCTCAAGATAAAATGTAATATTTAATACAAAGAATAATTGACTCCAGAAAAGAAAAGAATTTAATTTTAATTGATTGTAATTATTTCTACAAGAAACATTTTTTTATAATTGTGAAGTGTTTTCCTATCCAGTGTACCAACTTCCGACCCTAAGAATAGAATCCAGCTCTACCGAAAATTAAACCCAACCTGAACCAGTAATTCTTTTTGGGACACCAATCCTTCAAAATGTTACTACAACATCGGGCATGAAGAGAGTTAGCTGCTTCAAAATGTCACCACAACTTGGGAAAATAATAACTTCTTCAAATATAGTCTATATTAGTTCGATGTGTTATTTGGGTAAAAGCAAGAACATTTAGATAATAGGGGATATTTTCTGCGTAGGTGGTTAGAGATCGTTCTATGATATTGTCAATGTGTCGTCTAATACCGGTACGTTAAACTTGTCAGTTACAGTCATGGTACGCATGTTACTAAATTAGCGAGTCATTTGAACTGAATGGGCTCACGTTGATATACACGGTGTCCCATTGAAACCTCCCACATTTTAATTAATTATAACTCTCAAAGTATGCGGAATTATGAAATGAGTTTGGTGTTAAAAGAAAGAGAAACTCAAAGAATTTTTGTTTTCATTGTTGTAGTTAATTAATCTGTCGCATGTTGAACAATAATGACATAAAACAAAATGGCGACTCCTCAGCAACGAGCACAAACTGTTTTCTGATATGTAAAAGACTGTGTGTTTGCGACTCCAGTACAATATCTTTATGAGATTTGATCACGTTACACCATCCCTGGAATAATTGTCTTGGCTTCGTCTACAAGATCGTAGAACCATCCGTTCCCTATGCCTTCTCTATAAAATATTACACACATCGTCATCTTATTATTTATCACACCGCTTCACTAGACTCTCTGATACACATAAATTAGATACCCGTTCCCTTGAGCACAGGGTCCTTTATATCCCTCCTCATCACACTACCTATTATTCGAAATATTTTACAATTTCTCTTACTAGAAAATGGAATTCCCTTCCACCCTATGTCAGAGACTGACGAACTTTACAATCTTTCAGAAACAAATTGAAAATAAAATTATTAACAGAAACAACTCACTAATATTACTTTTTAAAAATTAATAATTTGTGTTTTTATTCTTTAATAAAAATAGTATTAAGATTTGTTAATATATTTACCTAATGCCTTGTATAAAAGGCGATAGATTAATTCATTATAGTTTATTACTTTCTTTGTATTTTTCTTTTCTTTTCTTTTCTTTTATTTTTATGTACAGTAGAATCGAGCTGTTATTCCTATCTGTATTCATTCTATCATTAATTTAATTTTAATTGTATTTAATTTATAGTATTATTAGACATTTTCATTATTATTCAATTTGACAGATAATTAATTGTTTAATATGACTATTATTGTAATTTTTTTGTATTTATATGTAACATGTTTGTAATGGTGAGTGGAAGAGACGGCCACATGGCCTTAACTCCACCAGGCTAAATAAATATATTCTATTATATGATTTACGAATCCGTATCCTTGACACAATTGCAACAGTACCAATTGACATGTTGAACAGAACGTGGCACGAAATCGAATACAGACTTGATATTGTTCGTGCTACTAATGGCGCACATATAGAGGTGTTTTAATGTGTATCAGTATGTGACAATGAAAATTCTTCGAATTTCTGTTTCATTTAATACCTGCCTCATTTCATAATTCCGCATACTTCGTTAGTTATGATTAATTAAAATGTAGGAGGTTTGAATGGGACACCCTGTACATTTTCATAAACTTTTATCTCCAATCTTCCAGTTGAATGTGATTTATTCGTTAATTAAACCAACTAAACTGAATATTCTGTAAAATGTTAAATCTTAATAGTAGAGTTTTCGTAATTTTTATTACCATTCCGATTAGCTATATTACTATCGACTCCTCTCCTAATTATTGCCTCATAGCGTGCGGGTATTTATTATTATTTATTTTATTCATACAACATGCTCCATTACACAGTAAATAACTACTACGATTATGTATAAAAATTGCCTTTTGCCTCAATGTTCATCCATTTAAAATACCATTTAGTATATGCTGTGTATTAATACAGTAGAATGTTATCCACACATATTACATATTCTACTTTCATTTTCGCCTATGATTTCTAATTTATTTATTTATATATCATTACACAAACTATAACTTTTAAGACACTACAAGCGCCCTGATTCAAATTACACACAACGAAAGAGCTCTCGCCCACCATATTTTGCTTTCCATAGTGGGGTGTTTTTAATAGAGGTATCACACCACTTCAAACAAAGGAGCTTTGCCTTATAAATAAACTTAAATGTTAGACTACTACAAAAATCAGTAAACTCCTTTAAGAAACTAGTAAACAAAACAGTTATAATAAAAAAAATGCACAAGAAACATTCGAACTACTTTTTTATTTTTTTTTATAATAAAGTTAGTATAAGTTTATGGATTTTCATCAAGTAAACACAATTTTAAATTTGGGATTAAAAAACTTTTTTTTTGAGATGGTGATAATTGAAAGGATACTACACGAAAAAAAAACAGGCAGCCACTTTTTCATTGAAATCTAGAAAACAAAACTTTAGTTGTACAACATACATACTTCCTTACCTGTGTGCCAAAATTTGGAAAAAAAATTAATAAATTAGTAATTTTACTGTTTCACATTTCTATGTTTTTTTTTTTCCTGTGAGAATCATCACATGACACCTCAAATTACATTTCGACAAAGGGCTCTTTCCATGAGCCCTTCATTGAGAAATTTTTCTAAAGCGTTATAAAAATTCTTACCTAATTAAAAAAATTAATTACTAAATTTTTTTGTATAAATAGTCACTGGTTTTAGTTAAGTTAGCATCGACTTTGCGTTTATTTAAGGGGCCCTATTTACTGCATTAAACACAAGATAATGTCACGATTTAATATTTTTGATTTTTTAAGTTCAAATTGACTGTGATATACACATATCCTAAATTTCGTACTTTTTTTAAATCTTTGATCATTTGATCGATGCAGTGTCTACATTTTCCTTCTCGTCGCGGCGTAACAGAGCAGCGTGCTATGACAAGACAATCTGGGGGCAGCGCTGTGATGTTTTGAAGGACTTGTGGCTGGATTCATTGAGAAGATTTTTTTCCCTTTTTGTCATACTACTGCTCTCTGTGACCTGATTTCTTTTCTCCACGGTTCACTACTGTTTCTAATTGTCACCGCTTGACAAAACGAACAGCTGCTGAACTTGAAACTTAAATCCTATTCTTTCCACACTGTATAAAAAAAGTTTTCAACAGAGTGATGTTTTTATAATTTTTTGATAGCATAGATTATTTAGAAAATGAGTTATTCAGGATTCCTTGCCCGCTTACTGGTATTTTTTCCTGTCGAAAAAATTATGATTGCTTGATAAGAACATTCAAATCCCCGCCAGATGTAACATAGGCGTAATAATTAATTAAACGAAAATAATAACAGTAAGTAGTGTAGGCTCGTCGAAAAAATAAATGAAAATCCTAAGCGATTTATAATTCAGTGAAATTTCTAAAATTAAATTATCAATAAAACAACGTTCTCAAATCGAGTGTTATCCAAAATTCTAAAGGATGTTAGGTATGCCATGACGGATTTTCTGAGGAACAGTAAATGATATTATAATGATTGTGAAAAGAAAAATTAATCTCTGAAACCAGGAATCGAACCGTGGACCTGTAGTTCTCCAGACTAGTGTGCAGCCCACTACCACCATTCTAAACCTGGCACAAACATTTAACAATTCTTTCCGCAATATACAAATCTATAATTCTCGTTTTATTCGTTCTCAGGTGGGTGTCACTACCGTCGCCAACGGCCGACTTCGTATTGAAGAAACAGTATTGGAAAATGTTAATAACGTGTGATGTAGTTGCTCAGAGGAAAACTCCTGCTAGATCTAAGAATAATTTCCTTAACGCACGTTCACTTAACAGAATAAATAATAGTTTTAAAAAACTAAAAGAACACGCTTTATTAGAAACTAAAAAACATGAAAAATAATTTTAATTTCCATACGCTTGGTATAAACTAAAGGTTGTTAACAAAAAAATCATCTCCACACATATAGAATAAAATTAGTTTATCATCAAAAAGAAAATAATTTTACCATCAAAATGTCGTGGGGTGCTCTATATCAATTAATATATTGAATAATAAACAGATATGTGATAAAGTAAGCTCTTAAGAAGAAATGTAAAAAATCATTAAAAAGCACCCCGCTTTTCTTTTGATGGTTAAAAATATTTTTTTTGATGATAACTTCGAATTTTATTCTATATGTTTTGGAGATGATTTTTTTGTTAACCACTTTATTTATTCCAAGCGTATTGGAAATTAAAATTATTTTTCATTTTTTAGTTTTCTAATAAAGCGTGTTCTTTTAGTTTTTTTAAAACTATTATTTATTTTTTAGTTTTAATATTTTACAAAAATAAGATAAAAAAGTAAATATCTTTAAATTCGATTACTATTGTAGTATGAGCTAAAAGTAATGCTCTTCTATAAAAAAACCTCCCAGTCGGATTTGAACCAGCGACGTATGGTTACTGAAATCGTATACCACTAAGAGTTCATGCTCTACCCACTGAGCTCTTACAACGATTGACTAAAAACTCGACAAGTCCGCCAACCTATTATACCAGTTTTCATTTTTTTGATTTTCGGATGATTCTGGCCAGGATTTTAGAAACAAAATATGAAATTATTGTATTGTCACAGGTCCTCTACACGTATACAAAGTTTCAAGTCGATCCAATATTTCTAAGTGGGTGAAAGAAATCGGCGTTGAAGATTCCGTTACATTAATACAGAAACACGTTTTTTTTATTTTTTTGATGATTATGGCCAGGATTTTAGAAAAATAAATATGAAATTATTGTATTGTCACGGGTCCTCTACAAGTATACAAAGTTCCAAGTCGATCCAATGTTTCTAAGTGGGTGTGAAATCGTCGTTTGAAAGATTCCGTTACATTGATACATTTTTTTGATTTTCTGATGATTATGGCCAGGATTTTAGAAAATAAATATGAAATTATTGTATTGTCACACGGGTCCTCTACAAAGTATACAAAGTTTCAAGTCGATCCGATGTTTCTAAGTGGGTTTGAAAAATCGCGTTGAAAGATTCCGTTACATTGATACAAAAACACTTTTTTTGATTTTCTGATGATTATGGATAGGATTTTAGAAAATAAATATGAAATTATTGTATTGTCACGGGTCTTCTACAAGTATACAAAGTTTCAAGTCGATCCGATGATTTTAAGTGGGTGAAAATCGCGTTGAAAGATTCCGTTACATAGATTGATAGATAGATAGATACAGGTCAAGCTAATATAAAGCGTGTAAAAAAAGTACAAGGCTATAATGTGTGTTGTGAGAAAGAATAATAATAATAGTTTTTTTTTAATGTTCAATTTACTTATACATCCAGTTCTGTAATGAATTATTATTTATCACTTTTTAGTTAGAGTGGGTAAAATATTCCAAGGTTGAGCTGAGCATCCCGCATAATTATACAAAACAGCTTCTTTGTCAATGCTTAATTATCAATTTTAAAATCTGTGTTCGTATTATGTCGTAAATGAAAATATTTGATTAACTTATTGTTTAAACAGGGAATTCTGATCTTTATTATACATGGAGTCCATCGCTGTGGTCTCGAGGTAGCGTTGCTGCCTTGTCACGCAGCGGCCCGGGTTCGATCTCCGGTCGGGGCAGTTTTTCTGGGTTGAGGTTTTCATCGGGGATTTTCCTCACCTGTAAGTCAAATGTCAGGCCCAAACGGTCCCCGAAATCATATGGCCATCATCATCCTTCACCGGTGTGGAAAGCAACGGGAAGCTACCACACCTACAATTCCCTAGTAAAGCTGTAAAGCATATCATGAAAATGCTATGATTGCAGTAAAAGACCTGCCCTCGGGCAGAATTACTATGGATGGATGGATTATACAGGGAACTGGAGGTATGACATGAAACTTGTACCACATGTAGGCCTATATGGCGCATCAAGCTAACAAATACAAAGTAATTATTTTAGGCTGTAAAAAGAACTATTTTTTATCGAACAGCCCTAGTAATAAACAAACACTATAATATTAATTTTCTATGGATTTTTGTTTAGAGCTTTCTGAAGATTAAACCAAAATAGTTATAAAGGTGTTGAAGTCGGGTAATTTAAGATACGTATCGAAGAAGAGCACCAGCCAGAAAATGAGTTGCCCTCCGTTATTGAAGTTACTTTCATTTGTAGTTTATAATGAAGCCAGGGTGTCTTTATATGAGGTGGCTTCGAATCTTATGACAGATATAGATGAAGAATTATTAAACTGTATTTTCAAAATTTAGTTTTTACAAAATCGTTTTGAAATTGAATATTTACTTTAATAACTGGTATCGTCTTCAAATTTCTTTTCTGATACTTCTCTATAACCAGATAATTTCTAATTTATTCAGATTTGAATTTTGAAATGTAACGAGAAGTAGCATGGTGATCTTTACGAAGTCTTCTTTCCAAGACGAGAATTGTAATTTGCTGTTTACAATATGTGATAGTTACATGATGAAAATTATATTATAATCTAGAGCTTATTGATAATAATTCACACGCATATTTCAGTAAACATCAGTGAAACAAACCGCAGACTGCCGCCGTAAGCGACTGTCTCGTTAAAACAGTGACACTGAGAGGAAGCGTTAAAGATATTTGACGAGTTAAAAATAAACTCACTCACGCGACTGAAACTTGATTTTTTTGTTAGCAGCCACGAACCTATTCATAGGTTCCTCACGCGACTATATATCATGTATTAAGAGCCGAAAAGATTCTCTATGCAGTTTTTAATAAAGAAAGGCGATTTCATTCTGAACAAATGTTACGTCCATTCATGAAAACGCATAGGTCAGGCGAATGGATTTGTAAAATAATTAGTTTATATTTTAATGTTTTTATTTTTTCCCTTCCACTTTTGAAAAGACCAAGCGATCCCTCTATTACAAACCAGTATCCTATAGACAGAGAGCATTAACTTTTTCACTGCTGAGATATTTCCAGCCTTTAAAACCCTCCTTGCTCAATGCAGGGAGAAATATGGAAAAAGTTTATTTAGGTTCCTAAGAGATGGCAGTATATGCCTGCTTAGTTTGAAAGCAATGCAATACGTACTATATAACTAGCAGGCGTTTGAAGTTGAGAATGGATATACACGCCCATAGCACGGCAAGCATTTTCTTTGCCAACGCATATACCCGTTCGTAGCAGTGTAAAGGTTAATTTCGAAACATACATGTCGGCCTTCTCTGGAACCGTGGTGAGCAAAATGCTCGTGTCACTGTTAAACAAGTTGAGGAAGAACACACGCTCAAGCCCAAGGCTGAGATTTGAAATTTCCTGCCTCGCTTGTAGCCGAAACCTTTCTACCGGAGTGGAATATTAGGGACTCTATTGTACACGCCACGACGACGGACCTATTGTATTTTGATATGGCTCCGTTATAACTTATAAGACAAAGGGTTCGAATTCAGTTGACTATTTAACTCATGCCCCAAATGGGAGTCAATGACCAATCACGTTTCAATGATTTCTGTTTTACAACCAATCAGAGTCGTGTTTCACGAAATATTTATCAGTGTTATAATTACGATATTAAAGAAAGCTCCTCCTTTTTAATATTCTGAACAGATCTGACCATTATTTTGCAGTGACTGAGGCTATAAGAAATACTGCTACCAGATTGTATATATAGTGCATGAATGTTAACACATGCCGTATGCGGGAGTTAATATAAAAACATTTGTAGCAATTGATTATACCACCAAAAAAAGAAACCACTGTTTGCACTTTCTTAAATGTATTTTTTTCCCAGTCATGATTTTATACTGGAACTTATTATAATAATTGTTATAGGAAGGAGTAGAGCGATTTCAATCCAGGAAAATATAATTGTCATATTTACATCATACGACATCAGAAATGAATTAATATACAGTTTGATGTGTTTCATTTTTTCTCCACTAGAGAGCATTCTTACAATATTGCATTCCTTTGCAATAAATAGTACGATCTGGTTGCAGTGATAAACAAAAGAAGCAGATGAAGCGTACCTATCGTTTCTCATTTGTTATCAAACATCGCCGTTTACATTAAATATATAAATATTTTAAAATAACTATAGTTAAATAATGATTTGTGAGTAAACAGCTTAATTTTATTCGTTAAATAGTCCTAACAAATGCCACACTTGATTTCCAAATTCTCTAGATAAATTCACTCCTCACTTCGTGAGTCGTGAATTTATCGATAATTTGGAAATCACTCGTGGCGTTACTTATGATAAATTACATTCCACCGTACTGAACTTCCTTGTTCCTTTTGTTTCGATATTCTATTCGGTATATGCATATATTTATGATCCATAGATGAGTGAATTTCAATTATGCCTGGAAATTGGTTGAGGGGGGACAAAATAATATTTTTGTGCAACATCAAAAGAAAAAAAAAGTGCAATGCAACATTTCTAATATATATTATTCTTAAAGAGGGTCCTCTTAGCTATCCGCCGAGATGTTAAGTTTGTTAGTGGTAGGATATAATATATAATGCTAAAGGATAAACAATAAGATATTGTAATCGTGAATATATATGTCCCACAAAGATAGATATGACAAGATCAAGGATGAGTTCGATGAGGAATTGGGATGCGTATTTGATAGTATTTCACGATATTATATGAAAATTGTCTTAAGATATTAAAATTCAAAAGTGGGACATTAAGATATATCCAGGCCAGCAATAGGCAAATTAAGTATACAATAAATAGTAACGACAAAGGGGTTAGATCAATTACCTTTGCCACATCAAGGAATCTTATTATTAAGAACACAATATTCCTACATAAGGATATTCATATATTTACCTGGACGCCTCCATATGGTGAAACGCGAAACCAAATAATCATATATTAGTATGTAAACGCTGCTATTGTAGCATTATCGACATTAGATCAGTTAGGGGACAGACTGCAATTCGGTTCTTCTTCTGAACAGGGTGGTGAAAATCAACGAACGGTTATTGCTTATGAAAGAAACAAACACTAAAGATGACTGCAAAATTTGAATAAAAAACTTTAGAAATAATGAACTGCGGCAAGAATACCAGACCATAATTGCTGATAGATTTGAAATATTGTAATGTCCAGAAATGTTAACCGAAGAAGAAACTGATATAATAATAGAATTGGAGACCATAAGAGAAATTGTCAGCATCAGTAAACATAGGTTACTTAAAAGGGGGGATAAATAGGAAATGGTTAGATGAGGAATGTAACGAGATTGTAAAGAAAAGAAAACTAGCAAAAACAAATTGGCTACACGAGCCAAATGAAGTAAATTTATAACGATTGGGTAACAACGGACGTGAAACCACTAGGTTTTTAAGGAGTAAAAATAGGGAATATCTAAGAAGATTAAAGATCTCGAAATGAACGCAAAACATAGGAACATCAGAGAATTTATCAGGGTTTAGAGTAGAAAGGAAGGGGTTTCAGGTTAGTACAGATATAATTAGGAATGAAAATGCGTAACAGATTCTAAGATAAGTTATGTTAAACAGATAAAAAAAACTTGAATCAGCTATTAAATGTATATTCAGAACATTATATTGAAGATGATTATTTACAGAACGGAAAATTTAAAGATGTATCAAGGATAAGGTTTACATGAAATTCTAGCAGAACTGTTAATATCAGGGCAGAAAAATTGATAGACATGATACATCGGTTTGCTTAGTATGATTTGGGGGGGGGAGGAAATGTATATTTCAAATTAATAGAAATGTTCGATTATCATTCCATTCAAACAACTAAAGCCCATCTCATTACTTTCAACTTTGTACAAAATTTAACTGATATTTTTGGTAGCCAGACTTATTCCCTATATTGACGAAGTAATAGGTGATCAACAATGTTGATTTAGAATAAATAGTTTTACAGTTGACGTATAAGTCAGATTTTAGAAAAGAAATGGGAAATTATGGGCATTGTACATCAGCTATATGTAGACTTCAAAAATGCATGTTTCAATTAAGAGGAGAGAATTGTACACTACGTAAATATCATGTTTCAACTGGTTCTAACAGTTAATAATTATCAGCAGCTGCGCAACACTCCAATTTGTTTTCTCGTCTTTGCTTAGAACTCTCTTCCAGACTTCTCTATTCCTGTCAACTAGCCACCTTATGTAATTTCTAATTCCAAGTCCTGAACTCTATCCACCATCTATCCACTCTTGGTAGACCCGCATACAATTTACCATAAGTTTTATTCTCCATAAATTTTCAAGGAATCTCATGTTCAGCATGTGCCCTGTCCATCACAATCTTGGAACTAAACTATTATAGCAATATCAGAAATTTAAATAACTTATACAGAGTTCGTTGTGTCTTATTCGACATTATCCTCGATCATATAATTATTGAGCCATATATCTTTCAGTTGTTTGTTCTCAATACTTGTATCCTCACTCGTTGACAGTGTCCTGGTTTCCACTATATTACTTCGAAAGTTGGACTCACTGTTTAATATATTCTTTTAATTAATCAGATTGTCTCTGGGGACTCAAAATACAGGGAGTAGAACGCGAAGAGAACGATCTCAATGTTGAATTTTGAAAATATTTTGATGATGAAACAATTGATCGAATCTTTTTTAATACTGTATAATTTTTTAGTAGACCTATTCGAAAAAAAATCTAGTAATGCGGGGATATGAGTCACGGTTACTATACTACGGAGAGGGGTGTCATTGAAATATTTGATTTCATGTGTACAAGTGAAAGATCTCTAGTGTTTCTATTTGTTTATCCATACTTAGGCCTACTTTGTTTATAAATATGCACCTACCTCTCTTTTCATGCAAAGATAATTTGTCTTATGTCAGTTACGTCATATTAAAAGGTAGTTTATAGTTGTAGTGCTATGCCCTATTGTTTCCCCTCCTATAAGGTGTTTATATTTCATCACACTACTCGGCTGTTTATATTTCATCACACTACTCGGCTGTATTCTCGTTCAACTATGATTTTAATCTAATATATAAAAATGTTTGTTTGTTTGTTTGTTCGTTCGTTCGTTCGTACTTTATGCGCGGCCATACGGTTGATCCGATTGTGATGGGTTTTTTTGAAGAATGTTTAGGAGATTCCGGGATGAACATGGGCTATAAGAGAGTTGTGATACTCAACCCTTCACCCCTAAAAATCACCCTTTGTAGTGAAAAACGTGAAATAAAGTCCCTATTTTGATGTTTAAATGGCTTACGCTGCCTAAACCATAACAAATACAACAAATTAATGTACACAGAATTGAATATCTCAAAAAACTCTACAAAAAAGTCCGCAATAGCATATGTTTATCTTTTTACGGATAACTCACAATAACCATTTTTGTCTTTCATTGATGCCAAGAAGATCGGGATAAGCAGATTCCCGGGTAAGCATAACAGCACACGGCTGGTGGCAAACACACATTAACATTTATTTAGGAGTAGCAGCGCACCCCGGGTATTAGCTAGTTACATATATTTTCTAGTTCTACCAGATGCTTATTTGCTTGGTGTTCCGACTTAATGCGTTTGGAAATGACTAATGCATCCATTTTATCTGCATTGATAAGAGTAATTTCGCATCATCTGTGTATTACGTGGATCTTTTTAGATGCATATTGGAACTCCTGTAACCTGGTTTGTTAGATAATTCATAGTGGCTAAATAAATGATGTGGATACCAATTTGAAGTGTTTCTTTGCCGAGTGATAACTCGGTGTTCTATATAGTAGATACCCGGATTTACAGTGTAGTAGAAATTCTGTTGTTCCAACTATGTGGCCCATTTCTCTATTAACCCATTCACCTCAGAAGACGAGGTACACTCGCTTAACTGTGTTATATATTTTGCATTTGTTTGGACATCGCTTGGCAGGACAATGTTTTGTTAAAATTTATGAATAGTAGAGGAATGTGGTTTGTCTTTCACGCTTATTGAGACCTCAAGTACCGTTATCTTTTGTTCGTTTTCAATCTCTGAAAATAGACAATAAAATTTACGGTGACTTCAATCCGGTTTCTGGGGAAATGCATTGAGCATTTAAACCTGAAGTGAATGGGTTAATAGGTCTAGTGACAAGAAGTATCTGGGGAAATATATTATATTTTATATAACTAACTGCCTTGCAGTTCGTGTTCTGAATGCAGTCTCCAAATTAGCATAATACATATAAGTAACAATATCATTAATATTAACACATAAAAAAGGTTAAAAATGGTAGCACCTTGTAACCATTTCCTCTATTACACTTTGACTATGTTCTGGCATAATTAGCTAGCATATTTTTCATCGGGAGTTGATTGTATTGCCCGGAAAAATTCGAATTTGTTCCTTTCGTTGAGAAGAATGTTATTAACTCTGTTTGTGATAATAAAACTTGAACTTTTTCAGACATGTTCATTTATATTGTTTTTCTTCGATTTTAGGGGGGCGAGAGCGCCTCTTCCACCGGGAGGGTATCGTCCTCGGCGGAGTCGGACCTCGGACGAGCCTCACATCGGAAAATATAAGCTGCTCAAGACCATCGGTTAAAGGGAACTTCGCCAAAGTGAAACTCGCCAAGCATGTTCCCACGGGAAAAGAGGTAAGCAAATACTCCACAATTTTTTTTAAATTGCGTTACTTAATATTTAACCCTTCCAGAGACAATTTATGTAGTTCTGTTGCTAGAAAAAAAAATGGATTTGGAATATTTTGCAATGCATAAAATACATTATGTAATGGAAATAGACAGCTAATGACAAATGAGGGAAATTTTGAGGAGAAGTGGCTGAATTCAAATACCTAGGAACAATAATCACAAACAGGAATGAGATGCACAAAGAATGCACAAAGAATTAAACATCGACTCAATTCTGGAAATGCGTGTTATTAATCATTACAGAGACTCTTGACTTCCGAACTCCTTTAAAAATGTTAAACTGAAAATATATGAAACTATCATTCTACCAGTTATATTATATGGATGCGAAACATGGACTCTTACTTTAAGGGCGGAAGGAGGAGATTACGAGTATTTGAGAATAAAGTTCTTAGGAAAATGTTTGGACCAAAGAAAGATGAACAGACAGGTGAATGGAGGAGACTGCAAAACAGTGAATTATATGGTCTTTATAGGAAGCCAGATATAATGAGAACAGTTAAGTCTCGTAGATTGCGATTGGGCAGGACATGTGGCACGAATGGAGAATGAAAGACGTGCATGGAAGCTTCTTGTTGGACAAGCAGGAGGGGAAACGCCCAGTTGGTAGACCAAGAATTAGGTGGGAGAATACATTAAGTGTGATTTGAGGGAAATAGATTATACAGGGAATGTTTGGAAAACATTGGCTCAGGATGGGAGATATATGGAGAGCTTATGTCCGCGCGGCCATGAACCTACGGGTTCGATAGTGCCAGTGAGTTAGTTACTGGAGTTCTTTTAACTCCCATTGTACATAGTAAGTAGCACTCATTCGCTACTTATTGTTCACGTAACTGATTTAAAAAATACGCAATAGGAAAATCATGTGGGTCTATAATTAATTTTAATCATAGACGCTTCAACATATGAAGTAAAATCACTAGAATATTTTTTAAACCCTTTTTTTTTCGTCTTTTTTTTTTATATTTTTATTTCTACCCTTTAGTATAATACTGTTTGCTTCTTTCTTCAGTCAATAATAGTCTCTCCTAGTGGACTGTTGCCAGAGTCGGCTCTGGTTCCAAGGTTGACAAACCGCACGGGTTCGATGGATTTTTCAGGGGCATGAAGATTCTTTAATGGATTCCTCGGTTGGGGATGGGGAGTAAAGCCGTGGGTTGCGTGTCGTAAATCTACGGCACGTGAAAGAAGCTCAAGCGTAAAATAAGACACACCTCAGCAAAATTTGTTAGTCCTTTCACAACCAGATCAAAAATGTTAGAGAGTTTCGTTTAAATAAAATAATAATGAGTATGTAGCCCTAATCGCGGAAAAGCGCCCCAGTGTGTAGAGTTTAGAAAGCTTAGCTTTCACTTCCTATAAAATCTGTTGACGTTAATGAACGGTTTTTGCATGCCATCACTTATCTTCGACATTGATTCCCGTATCACTTTAACCCTTCAGTCAGATGGTGGAAGCTCGATGTTGTCGGGATTTGAATGAAATAAAATCCATGTCGCGCAATCTTGTCGTGCGGTTGGTGTTTATAGTATGGAAGTTTGCTTATTTCAATTCTCTCTGGTCTTTTGTGGGCTACAAGTTCTTTCATGTTTTCCTCTCTCACATGCTGATATGTATGGCAGTAATAGTGTAGATTTTCCAGCACATGGACTCTATGCTTAGCTCGCAAGAACTCTTGATGGTGCAAACTTCGAACTTCAGAAATGTAGAGTTTCACACTTTATAGTATTTTAGATTTGACATCAAGTATATTCTGGATTTAGTACATAAATGTTGATGATAGGCGTTGTTTTAACCTTGAAGAACTTCATCTCTTTACAGAAATCATACTAACTCACTGACACTTTCAAACCCTTAGCTTTATTACCGCCCAAACATAAGCTCTACATATATCCCCATTCTGATCTAATGTTTTCCAATCAATCATGATTGATTGTAATTCTCCACCTGATTCTTAGCCTACCAACTAGGCGTTTTTCTCTGCTTTTCCTACAAGAAGCTTCCATGCCCCTCTTTTACTCACAATTCGTGCCACATGTCCTGCACATCGCAGTTTACGAGACTTAACTGTTCTTATTATATCCAAGTTTTATATAAAGATCACATAGCTGACTTATGTAGGTTTTCTCCATTCGCCTATTTGTTCATCTCTCTTTGGTCCAAAAATGTTCCTAAGAACGTAATTCTTAATACTCGTAATCTTTTTTCCTCCCTTCAAGTAAGAGTTCAATGTTTCGCATCCATATAACAGGAAGAACACAGAGATCATAGGTTATAATGTTGCCCATTCACTTGTGATAGCTGCTGAAAATTCTGTCCTTGATATGAGACGTACGGTAATACGAAATCTTTGGAGTTATAGCGTTACCATAGATATTTGTTTCATGAGATTATAATAGAAGTAGACGCTACACCAGTGGATGACTTCTGACACAGTCAGTGATTGTTTTCGTTTCCTATTATTAACGTGCCACGTGTAACTGAATGGGCGCAGGAGAGACAGAGTTTTGACCTCCGCATGGTAAAGAAGCCACATCGAATTTTCTTCATCCAAAATTTCCATCGATCTAGGATGATAATGTCCTTATCTTCGCATGTTTTTCCTTGTTGAATATCAAAACGTCTTATTTCAATGGCTTAGCGGCTAATATTTCAGATTCATTGGGATATCTCGAGTTCATATCTGATACCTAGCAATGTTTATAAGGATCTTTAATTGCTTTCCTAAATCGCCAAGATTAATTTTATAACTCATAACTTGTTAAAAACCGCAAATGTTTAAGGCTAAGCTTTCCAGATATTATCCAAAGATCATAGATACTATAGGTATGACTAATCGAACCATCTTAAAATGATAGTGAATTAATTTAAGTCATAATACGTGTATCCTTAGTTATAAGTTAGTACTATACAATAAATATATCTTCTTCTTCTTCCTTCCAAGTATTAGGCCAATGCCTGTTACGATCCTATAGAAAATTTTCCCTCCAGCGTTTCATAGGACGGCCCAGTGATCTTCGTCCTCTTGGTATATAATTATAAACAGCTTTGGGGATCCGATTTGAACTCATTCTTTCAAGATGGTGTTTTCCAATTTAGTTGGTCCTCATCTAGGGGATATGTGGGGTGGCGCGACCAGAAGGTGCCCAAGCTGAGCAAAACATTTCTTCCACTTACTTGTGTTTTGCACTCTTCTAACTTTACTATCTAACCTCTCTTGGTTAACTCTTGTTTTTTTCGAACCCCGACGCTATTAGGGCATCCGAGGGCTAGGGAGTCTTTCCTTTCTTCCATTTCTTCTTTCCTTTATTTTCTTTTCTTCTCCAGAAAAGCCTGACCAGAGGCTATAAGATGGCAGCCCCATCACTGGTCTTGCCTTCCTTTGGCCAGCAACCAATCGAAGGGACTATTATTATGCTTTCAAGTCTTATACGAGAATTTCCCGGAAGGATCAAACTAATGACGACCAAAGCATGAAAAAGGACAACTCTTGGAAGAAAAAAAATATTTTGCTTTTTAGCACATGGAATGTACAAGGGATTAACTACAATAAATATATAAAATAAATAAATGAGATTCGAAATGTTAATTTATTCCACATGGCCAGCAAATTTTATCCCAAGCCGCTTCTTTCTAATGCATATTTTATCGACGTTGTTTTGTTCTGCGTCAGTGGAGTTTATACATAGAACACACAGACAGCACTGCTTTTTTCTAGATTTGGGTGCATTGCGCGTACATGGATCTTGTTTAATTGTTCTAGTGCAAGAAATAGCCGTGACCTCCTTTCTCGGCTGGATCTTTCAAAGTTGAGAACATGTCTCGTTTTATATTGAGGTGAGGTTATTCCCATATAAGCTTTAAAAAGAGCCAAACTATGTGTAAAAGTAAAAAACAACATTATTTATTTAATTTCGTTTAATGCTATATAACATTTCGAACGAAGCATTTTCGTAATAAAATAAAATAAAATTACTGCTTTTCCAGACGAAATTAGACTTCCTTGTTTGTATTGTTATTTATTCTCTCTACCTATCGATCTATATTAGATTATTGCGATTATTATTATTATTATATTAGAGGATGTAACCATGTCATATTATTTATTGCCAAAGGAATCGCAATATTGTAAGAATGCACCCTAGTGGAGAATTAAAAAGAGAGAAAACACGTCGAACTGTTCATAACCAACATATAGGTTATTAATTAATCTCCGATGTCCTATGATATAAATATGTCAATTGTATTTTTTTTGGAAACATGAATACCTGGGAAATAATACGTTTAAGAAAGTGCAAAGAGGGTTTTTTTGTATAATCAATTGGTATAAACGTTTTTCTATTATATCTCGCAAGCAGAATCTGGTCACATTTGTGCACTATATATCACAGTCTGGGAGCCACTTGCATTATAGGATTCTTACATCTTAATATATAAATTGTTATATTCAACGAATTTCTTATAGAGACAGTCACTGCAAAATAATGCTCTGACCTATTCAGAATGTTAAAAAGGAGGAGCTTGATTTTAATGTGATAAAATCGAGGTGAAAAACGACTGTGAATGTTGGTTGTAATTCAAAATTCATTGAAATGTGATTTGTCATTGACTCCCATTTGGGGCATAAGTTAAATAAACATTGTAGTTTATTAGTTTGACACAAAAAAAAAAGTAGGACATAAAAGATTAAACCGGAAAACTACGAGTTTTTGAACTTAATATGGAAAACTTTTTCATAAACAAATGCAAAGAAATGTACAGTTCTATATTACAATATGTCCCGTGCCATAGACGATTGATTTAAGTCAAGATGCCTTGGCGCAGAGCTACGGGACCTTGAGCTGGTTCGAGTTCCCATGGGGAGAAGAAATTTTCTCATTGAATTTCGGCCAGTATGGGACCGGTGCCACTCAGCATGGTGAGTTATTTGGGTAGCGACTCCAGGTTGAGAAGACCAGCTATAACGGCTGGGGGAATCCGACATGCTGACCTCATGCCACCCTTACATTGGCTTATAATCTCCTACTTCTGTGATTAACACATGTGGACGTGAGGTCAGCAGCTGGCTGGTAGGCCAAGGGCCTTCTAGTCCTGTCGCACTTGGAGGTTGTTTTATAGGCTATTACAATATCCACCGCTGTGGTCTCGAGGTAGCGTGCTGCCTCGTCATGCAGCGGGCCCGGGTTCGATCCCTCGGTGGGACAGTTTTTCTGGGTGAGGTTTTTATCGGGGGTTTTCCTCACCTGTAAGACAAATGTCAGGAAAACTTTAAGGCCCAAACGGTTCCCGGAAATCCATATGGCCATCGCAATCATCATCATCATTCATATCCATCTTAGATTAAGCTTAGGATTAGGGAGCTCCTCCCTGGCCGCGACACATATCATCATCATTACCCGTCATATCATCGGGGTAACGTCGTAACACCCGCCTTCTAGGCGCTCCCAATCTAAGAAGTGGGTTACAAGTACGCCATGCTAGGAGAGAACACCAGGAATGTCGAAGACAACCTCGCGGCATGTGCAAAAAAAAACTTTTTTTTACTCATTTTGTTTTTATTCTCTGTTTGGTTTTGATCTAACTGAACTCCGAGATCTATATCAACGGCACAAAATAAGGTATTATCATATGTAATGCCACGAGTGATTTCCCAATTTATCGATAAAGTTCACGACTCACGAGTGAGGGATGTGAATTTATCTAGAGTAATTTGGAAATCAGAGTGGCATTTGTTTAGGACTATTTAACGAATAAAATAAAGCTTTTTACTCACAATCATTATTTAACTACAGTTCTTTAAAATATTTTTATATTTAAAGAACGGTTGATGTTTGAAAACTAATGAGAAAGAACGATAGGTAGCCTAACGCCCTTTCTCTGCTTCTTTTCGTTTATCAACTGCAACCATATCATACATTTATTGCCAAAGGAAACGCAATAAATTGTAAGAATGCTTCTCTAGTGGAGTAAAAAATGAAACACAAAAGATATCAAGCTGTATATTAACTTCCTTTTGATGTCTTGCAGTACATTTAAGAATATTGCACACAGTTGGTTTCTTTTTTTGGTGGTATAGAAAATCAATTTGCTGGACACATGTTGACAATGTAAGGCAGCGATTTAATATACAATCTAGGTAAGCCGATATTGTTAATAAATAGGCTCAGTCACTACGCAAAATAAAACGGTCAGGGACCTGTTCCAGAATCATTAAAATGAAGGAGCTTTGCTTAATATATAGGATAAATCCTATAACGTTGATAAATTTAGTTTTCGGAAACACGTCCTGATTGGTATTTGTAATACAGACAAGCATTTGAAACGTGATTGGTCCATTGACTCCCATTTGGTGCAATGAGTTAAATAGTCCCTTTAAATTTTGCCAGGGATACACTTTTAATGTATGATGATTCCATATATGTTCCTCACCTCTATTTGACGCGAGACTGGAGATGATGATTTTTATTTTCCCTTCAAAATTCCTCATCAGAAATTTTTTTGTTTTCCTTCTATAAAATAATTTATTTTTTACTTACATTTTTTATTGTACCTACTTTTCTGAATGCACTTGACTCGCAGTCGTCCAATGCCCTTGCAATCCGTCCTCCATAAAACCAGAACCCGCATTTTATGTTTGACGCTTAAACTAAATGGTACTGAATAAGAATAGTTGCATTCCAGATACACTAAGTTACAATATCGTTTATACAACCCGGTTTTTCAGATGTTCAATAAGTCTTGCTTTACTACTGAATCTGAAGTTTTGTAAATCCTTGTTTCAGCATGAATTTATTTAATATAAATATAGAGTTAGTTTTTTTGATTTGTTAAAAATAGAACAACACACTCTTTATTAGAAAACCGGACTAAAAAATGAAAAATAATTTTAATTTCCATATTATCACTATCATATATGCATCCTCTTCTTCCCCACTTAGCTCTCATCCTATGTAATTAATTTGAAGTAGCGTCCTTTTATTTTATTATGAAGAATATATGCGAAGGCTTAAGCGGAGGAGGAGGATGATGATGATGATGACATGACAAGGACAAGATATACACTCACGAATCTATTTCCACCAATGCGAGATCTCTATTCCCCGCCGTTGTCCGCGTAATTCAAACTCTATTTACAGTAACATCCCATTATGAATGTGTGTGTGTGTACTTGTACTGTGGTGGGTTGTGTGTGTGTGTGTGGTGTGTGTGTGCTTTGCGTGCGTGCATAGTGGTCTCCATGTTGTGTTGTCCCTCGGAGGAGGGCCCTGACTTGAACTGATCACTAATTCCGGGAGGCCCTCCATGTACTTGTGTGGTCGAAAAATTGTGTGAATTCATGGTTTAGATCCCTCTCCCGACAGGTCGTGCAACTGTAAGGCACCTGTTTAGCGTGGGATATGTAAAAAGTACCTATAAGGTGAGAGGTTAAAAGTGAGTTAATAGGAATTTCAGTAAAATTGTATTCACAGAAATATTACATCCGCACATATCTTGTATCAAAGCAAGGGAGTTTTATATAAATTGTCTTTTTGTTGAAAATGAAGGAATAATTGAATGTATGACCCAAATTATTTAGTATCATACTTTTCTCTCTGTGTTCCGTCTTATGGCCCGATGATCGCAAGTCCTGATTCCCACCAATGTGGAGGAAAAATCTTGGGAGAGGAGATTAAAGCCTCACGTTCCATTTCATAGAAACCAGGGGCACTGTTACAGTGGCATATTAATAAGCGTATCTCTTACAAAAGTTTTATAGTGAAGAACTCACCTGCTCGGATCATAGTTAGCGTTCTAAAATATATATATATATATATATATATATACAGGGCAAGTCAAAATGTTGTGCAGGTTTTCAGAAATTTATTATGTGAAATGTAATGAACATATAATATCGTGAGACATATTGTATGAAAGGTAAACTCTCAAAGTTTAGTTGTCCACTTCTAAAGTTCCGCGTTCACCCGCAAGATGTCAACACGCATAGCAGTAAAGGAAAATGGCGTTGACTGGGGATCAGAAGTCTTTCTGTGTGCTTGATTACCATGTAAAACAACTCTGTACTAGTGTTCAACGACATTTCCGTACCAGATACGATAAAGAACCCGCCGGATGGGAGATCCATTCGTAAGTGGTACACACAATTTAGGGGATTCAGGCTGTATCTGTAAACGAAAATCGACTGGCCGTCCGTCGACGAGTTGAAGAGACAGTCGATCGCGTTCGCACATGCTTCGTGCGGAAGTCCACAGAAATCCGCCTACCGGGGGAGCGACAGAACTGCAACTTACCACAAAAAACTGTATGGCGGATTTCTCCGGAACGTTTACAGATTAAACCCTATACCACTCTTGGAACTGGTTCAAGACCTTAAAACCCCGCCGATTATGCTTTGCGCGAGCGTCCTTCTGTAGTTGATTTTCTCGCATTATGGGAGAGAATGAGTTCCATGAGAGGGTAGTTTACAGTGATGAAGCGACTTTCCACCTTTCAGGAAAAGTGAATAGACACAATGTAAGGATTTGGGGAACTGGTAACCCCCATGCAAACTCTGGAACATCAACGCGATTCTCCGAAAGTGAATGTTTTTGTGCCATTTCCCATGCAAAGGTTTATGGGCCCTTTTTCTTTCATGAACGTACTGTGAAACGGACATGTTTTCCTTGATATGCTACAACAATGGCTCCTTCCGCAGCTTGAAGCGGATAGTCCAGATTTCATTCTGCAGTTGGATGGTGCCCCTCCACATTACCATGGCAGTGTTCGAGACCATTTGAATACGGCTTTAACCACAACGCTGGATAGGCCGTGCATCTCAGGGTGATCAACAAACTCATTCATTGGCCACCTCGTTCACCAGATCTAACCCCGTGTGATTTCTTCATGTGGGGTCTTGTAAAGGATCATGTTTACGTACCACCACTTCCAACAACACTGCATGAACTGCGTGCCCGCATCACAGCAGCCATTGCTGATATCGACCGCGGACTGCTACAGAAAGTTTGGCAGGAGATTGAATATCGGCTTGACATCTGTCGTGTAACAAAAGGCGCTCACATAGAACATCTGTGAATATTTAAAAAAAAAAACTTTGAGAGTTTACCTTTCATACAATATGTCTCACCATATATATTTCATTACATTTCACCTAATAAATTTCTGAAACCTGCACAACATTTTGACTTGCCCTGTATATTCTTCTTAAGGAAATACCATGTTATTCTCATTTTTAAGTCACCCGTTTCATTTCTTGATAACTTGGCATCTTATTGTAAAAAAAAATACACGTTCTTCTTTAGGAAATGCCTTGTCATTTTCTTGTTTTCAGTCACCTGTTTCATTTGTTATAACTTCGCATCTTATTGTTTCTGTTGCATCTTCCATTGTATTCTTTCTACTTTTCCCCAAAAAAGTTTGCCTTAAAAATCTGTTTTGTGCAATTACTGTGATTGGAGTAACTTATGTGACCAATAGCGATAAGTCAATTAATTTTATACCGATTGATTTGAAGATTAAACGCCTAGTTTTTCTTCTAATCTATATCATAGTATTTTATCAATCCTTAAAAGCATGATTTTTTATTTTACTGGAAGGTTCTTGTTCTTTTACATTCGTCGTAAATTCATATGATATGTGTTCCATTATCTTCTTCTGTTTTCATCTAGTATCTGGCGTGGTTTTCTGTGGTTTCGGGGCCAGAATCAGTATCGATAAGTAGATTCCCAGTCGAGTTGCCAGTTTTCCAAATTTATCTAGAGAATTTGGAAATCCAAATCCAAAATTTTATCTAGGAATTTGGAAATCAAGAGTGGCATTTGTTAGCACTAGTGTTCAACCGAAATAAAATTTAAGCTGTTTTTACTCACAAATCATTGTTTAATTATAGTTATTTTAAAATATTTATGTATTTAATGTAAACGGCGATGTTTGAAAACAAATCAAAATGTGAGGTTATGTTCATTTCACTGCTGCTTGATCATATTATTTATTGGCCAAATAAGATCGCAATATTGTAAGAGTGTGCACCCAAGTGGAGAAAATAATGAAACACATCAAACTATATATCATAATCAAAATTACGGGTTTTTTCATTTTATTTTTTTAGTAAACAACTCAGTAAATATCAAGGAATCTTTTCACTATTTGCCTATATTTAATATATTTGTTGGAGAAAAATTATGATTTGACCTGTTCAGAACAATTAAAAAGGAGGAGCTTCTTTTATCACAAAAGCAAGGAGCTGATAAGAGCGAGGTGAAACACGACTGTCATTGGTTGTAAAACAACATTCATTGAAACGTGATTGGTCATTGACTCCATTTTGGGTCATTGAGTTAAATAGTGCTATGTAACCACATTTCTGCATTCTGTCACTTTTTGACATGATCATATTTTTGCGATTAATTAAATACAAACCATCAAATTAAAACCTTTTTTGGATTTAAAATTAATTTCAATGTGTTGTCATAAGTAGTTTCCAAAAAATAATTAATTTGTATTATACAAGATAAAGGATATATCAAGAGAAAATTATTGTTTCCGTTTTCGTTGACCTACATTATTAATTATTCAAACATCCGTTTTATTTTAATGCTTCTCTATCTAACTAACTTTTCCTGTTACATTAATATGTAGGCATACAATAAATGATATTTTTAAGTTGTATCCATTCATTTTTGTATGATGTAGAATGTAGTGTATTGATGCAATTTGAGTCGTTTCAAAGGCGTATGTTAAGGTAACCGATAACCGCGTTTTAAAATTACGTGTCTCTTGAATGGTCTCTGCTTACTGGACTTCCACTGGTTCGAGTCTCTATGGGAGATAATTTTTTCATGGAATTCCGCAGTATGTGACCGGTGCCCCCAGCATCGTGAGGAATTTGGGTAGCTACAATAATAGTGGCCCAGGTTGAGAAAACCAGCTACGAGTATAAGAACGGCTGAGAACCTACATACGATTACATATCAACCGTTATCTGGCAGATGATCGTCTACCTACGTGATTAATCATATAGATTGTGAGGCCAGCAGCCGGATGGTAGTCCATGGCCTTCTAGGTCCCCATCGCTACGGGAGTTTATTTTTAGAAAATCTCTGCGTTGTTAGTAGGGCATAAAACTACCCCGATTGGATCGGTTTGAATTATAAATTGTTAATGTTAAAGTACATTTTATTTTTTTATAGATATAGCAGTGAGATCTTCATAATCTAGGACTAGAATTTGGCAAGGTTAGGCGAAAATGTTAGAAACTTTTCACTACAATTAGTACGGAAATTATAACGTCCGCTACAGCTGATTGTTTTATAAATATTTTGCTACAAAATAAAGGGGCACGCCTAGCGTAGTGGTTAAGGCACTAAGTACAAGCCGGAGGGTCGAGGGTTTCAAGTCCCGGTGGGGTCAGGATTTTTAAACTTACCAAACCCTCTGGCGCACTATGCGCTGTGGTCGACTCGCCCTAACGGAAATGAGTACCAGAACGCTTTTTCTGGGGGTAAAGGGGTTTGTCACCAGGGCTGACAACCCGGTTGACATAAATGCCGATTGTCTAAGAAAAAGTTGGAGCTTAACCTTCTACTACCCGCACCTACCACAAGGGCCTGTTGTGATCACTTTACTTTATCAAAATAAGACATTTCGCTTGAGGTCAAACAAACATTATTTGATGTATATATTTTTTGTTTTGGCCGTGCACTGATTGGGTGTAGTTCCAAACAATGGTGGGATGGTTGAGTGCCTACCGAGTAAGAGCTCTGTTGTCAAGCTGTTTTAAGGTTTCTTGACATTAGGATGGACATAGACCAATTTCATTTTGTTCAGAAGATTAAAACTGCGGGAGTTTGAGTGATTAATAGTTTGGGATTTAAAATAATTCTTAGTCATATATTGTAGTGTTTTTGGATGAACTGCCGAAAGCTATAGTATGGGGATAATTAAGGTAAATAAAGTGTTCCCACTAAGGCTCGGGAGGCCCTTGGCAGTAGTATGTTACGGGCTCCCATTTTTTCTAAACATCGGCTTTGATGTCAGCCCTGCTGACGGCCGCCTTTACCTCTTACCCCCAAACAAGCATCTGGTACTCATTTTATTAGATACTGGTCGACCCCCCATGGCCTGGTGCCAACCAGAACGTTTGGGTCAGTTTTAAAAATCGCTGCCCCCTTCGGGACTTGAACTCCCAAC
>JASPKZ010003101.1:0-33874 GCA_030220185.1 Diploptera punctata | reverse complement strand
TATCTGGCTTCCTATAAAGACCATGTAGTTCATTGTTATGTAGTCTTCTCCATTCACCTGTCTGTTCATCTCTCTTTGGTCCAAAAATTTTCCTAAGAACTTTATTCTCAAATACTCGTAATCTCCTTTCCTCCCTTAAAGTAAGAGTCCATGTTTCGCACCCATATAATATAACTGGTAGAATAATAGTTTTATATATTTTCAGCTTAACATTTTTTGAAAGGAAATTACATGATCATACAGAAGAATGTTAAACCATTTGTGACACCATGCTGCAATTAAAATAGTAAAAAAATAGGTACACAAATGAATAGGCCTATACCTAAATAATGAGAAGAGTGGAGCTGGCTTTTTAAAGGTAACAAATGATCGATGTCGGGTGTCTGCTGAGTAGTACTGATAAATAAGACGTCCTGGAGATGTTCGTCACTCAAGGTTGACCTCAATCGTGATTTTTGAATTTTCATTTTAGAAAATGTTTGTTCACACAAGTATGTCGAGGAAAACATGCAGGTTAAACGTCGGGCGTGTTCCTTTAATCCTAAATATTTTTTCAGATAGTAACTTGTAGAACTTAATGAGATTTGTAGGACCAAAAACTCCTTTCATTGCGTCAATACAATTCAAGTATATTAGTTCATCAAATTGCAACATTGATGGTGCTTTGTTAACATCGAAGGAAAATGGAGACCAAAACAAAGCAACGTCTGGTTCCATTTTATTGAAATAACAAATATATTAGAAAACTCTTCTTCAATTCTCTCAATAACTTCCACAAAATAATCACTTCTGAAACACAATTCAGGATATTCATTTTGCAGAGCATTTACAGCAGTTTTTCACAGACACGTGCCTTTTCAATAGCTGTTTAAATTAGAAAGCTGTTTTTGCACAGTAAATTTGGTTGATTAATTTGTCTTTACCTTGTAAAATTATGTTCAAGTCATTAAAATGCTTTGCCATGTCGACAAGAAATGCTAGTACTTGCTGGTCCAGGATTCGTTAAACTTCCAACACTTGGAATCAACTTTGCGTATTTGTGAAAGCATTTTCTCACTTTGACACTATTTTTACAACTATTACGTGTACATGCTACTGTTTGAATGACAATACAACAAACGAAACAAGTAATGTTCAAAGTTTGGAGCGGGGGGAAAACGGTAAATAAAGGATGAATCATATCTACTACTTTGTCAAAAGAAGCGGTGACACCTCAACCTCACATTCCAGAGAGCTAAATTTCACACAGGGATGTCCAAACTAGATGTTACATTTTAAAATCTAAATTTAAAATATAAAATTAATTTGTTCATTTCAGTGCTTACGCGGGCCGTAGTTTGGACGGCTCTGGTCTACAGCTACTGACCCAACCCACTTCACGGAACACCTTATGAATGATTTGCTTAGCTGGTTCCCTCAGCAATGGAACCTTACAGCATGTCCTCCAAAATCCACTTTGCTCTATTACTGATGATACGTAACAAAGTTCGTTCATAGGATTCCTGTGTCGAATTTGGATTATTTGCTGTTTTCTCTATAACTGTCAGAATAAAGTTGGTAGAAAACAACCTTTTTGACATCTGCCATACTACTAGAGGTGCATACATAGAAATTTATTAACGGTCATATGAAGTTATCACGTCATCTAATGCAAACCAACAGTTTCGTCCATCAAATAGTTGGTGAATTATTAAACTTTCTTATTGGTAGTTTTTATTACGTGAACTGTTATTTAAATACGTCATTTATGTTGTAAAATTTAACAGCGAGTTTGATATATCTGTCATGTGTTACAAAGTTTAAGTGAAACGTTTAAAAAAAATTGAGTAACAGATTATATACATAAAAATAAATTTTTGAATTTCCACATATATATAGAAGTCTTTTTATGATGTCAATAGGATTGTTTTTGCTATTTTTTTCTGAAATTTGTCATAAGTAATGCCACGAGTGATTTCTAATTTATCTAGAGAATTTGGAAATCAAAAGTGGCATTTGTTAGGACTATTTAACGAATAAAATTAAGCTGTTTACTCACAAATCATTATTTAACTATAGTTATTTTTAAATATTTATATATTTAATGTAAACGGCGATGTTTGAAAACAAATGAGAAACGATTAGTACGCTTCATTTGCTTCTTTTGTTCATCACAGCAACCAGATGATAATATTATTTATTGTCAAAGGATCGCAATTTTGTAAGAATGCACCCTAGTGGAGAAATTTATAACCGATGTTATAAGTATTAATTAATTAATTTGATGTCCTATGATGTAAATATGTCAATTATATTTTTTCTGCAACGTCATTTCCTGGAAAATAATTCGTTTAAGAAAGTGCAAACAATGGTTTCTCTTTTTTGTGGTCTAATCAATTGCTACAAATGTTTTTATATTAACTCCCGCATGCGCTACGTGTTGACATTCATGCACTATATATACAATCTGGTAGCCGCATTTCTTAGAGAGTCAGTCACTGCAAAATAATGCTATGACCTATTCAGAATGTTAAAAAGGAGGTACTGAGCTCCTGTGTGAAAGTGTCGACTCTCATATTTACTATAAAACTAGTTTGCAAGCCGTAAAAGAAAAACTATGTTTTTTAAATGTATAGTACATATGTTTGGAAAAAGTATTGCTAACCTTGCCGCTCCTCCCCTCCTTAACAAACAAATACCGTTATTATGAGTTTGGCAACATCTACCTGTAGGTAGGGGATACTGGCATAGCCCATAAGGTCTATAGTAACTACCTGGGTTGAATTAGAGTGTATCCTATTTAATTTATCTGTAATAAGAGTCCAGGTTTCAGAGCCATAAAGCAGAGTTGGAAGAGCCATTGTTTTGTAAAATTTTAGAATTGGATCTGGGCATACTTTTCGGAGAAGAGTGTTTTTTATAGTTCCTATAAGTTTTCGGAATTTGACAAATTTCATGTCTGTCTTTACATGAGTCGTAGGAAAGACTGCAGCCAAGATAATAGAGTTATTAACTTATTCTATTATATTGTCAATAACAATTTTAGTTCGTATCGGTATTTTCCCTTGAAATGCCATAGTTACTGAACTCTGTAAATTATAATCTCAGCTTATATTTGACAGTCCCGCGCCGTAGCCGAGTGGTTAAGGCAAAAGAAGTCTTGGCGCAGAGCTACGGAACTTGCGCTGGTTCGAGTCTCCATGGGGGAAGACATTTTCTCATGGTATTTCGGCCAGTATGGGACCGGTGCCCACCCAGCATCGTGAGGCATTTGGTAGCTACAATAAGTAGCGACTCCAGGTTGAGAATACCAGCTATAACGGCTAGGGGACCCGACATGTTGACCATATGTCACCCCTACACTGGCTAGATGATCGTCAACCTCTGTAATTATAACACATGTGGATGTGAGGCCAGCAGCCAAGGCCCTTCTAGGCCTGTCGCACTCGGAGTTAGTTTTTTTTATATTTGGCAATCTATGTACTGCTCTCTCTGTAGGTGATCTTCAGAAGTAGCCAATATTACTTGATCATCTGCATGCATTAATGTATTGAGGGATCGGCCATCAATCATAAAGTGTGATTCTAATTGGTCTAGCTATACTTTTATGATTACTTACTTACTTACTCACTGGCACTATCGAACCCGTAGGTTCATGGCCGCATGGACATAAGCTCTCCATGCATCCCTATCCTGAGCTAATGTTTTCCAATCAATCCCTGTATAATATACTTCCCTCAAATCATAGTTAATGTTATTCTCCCATCTCATTCTTGGTCTACCAACTGGGCGTTTTCCCTCTGGCTTTCCTACAAGAAGCTTCCATGCAAGTCTTTCATTCCCCATACGTGCAACATGTCCTGCCCATCGCAGTCTACGAGACTTAACTGTTCTTATTATATCTGGCTTCCTATAAAGACCATGCAGTTCATTGTTATGTAGTCTTCTCCATTCACCTGTCTGTTCGTCTCTCTTTGGTCCAAAAATTTTCATTCATATATAAATTAAATAGAAGAGGGGAAAGTGGACAGCTCTGTTTTACAACTTGGGTTATTAGTCTAGCCGATTTGCTGACTTGATTATTTATGTTTATTCGAATTCGTGTATTATGATACATGCTTTTGTTAGGCTAAGTATGCTCATTAAATGTGAAGGGTGGTATTTTTTTATGCCCAAGAAATAGCTAAATACTGCACTGGGTGTAAGAGGTGTAAATAATTTGTAGCAGTTACTGTATGACATATCAGCTGGTCTATTGTGAAGCCATACCCTTGTTGTAAATACACTGGACACAAGGATGAAGTGGTTTACTGGAAGAACTCTATTGTACTCTAGGGTGGATGGGGGGTGTCAGGGTGAGAAGTAGACGTAATTAATTAAGTGTCGAGTTACCACCAAGCACTTCATCCCTTAAAACTCTTTCCAGATTCCAGTTACATGTCTCCATGCTTTCCACCACTCTGCTCTCAAGATTTCATCCAAAAACATTTCGACATTAAGGCACAGTAGGACCAACTTTTAACAAAATTTACCATTTAAATCAAAATACCTTGAAATTTAGGAACTTTTTTCGCCTCGGACATTGCAATTTTTTTCTCCGATACTTTTTAATTTATATCGATGTGGTCTCGAGGTAGCGTGCTGCCTTGTCACGCAGCGGGCCGGGGTTCGATCCCCGGTCGGGACAAGTTTCCTGGGTGATGTTTTTTCGGGACTTTTTCCTCATTTGAAAGACAAATGTCAGGAAACTTTAAGGCCCAAACGGTCCCAAAATCATCTGGACATCATTATAATCATCATCATCATCATCAACAACAATATGGATTAAGCCCAATGGTCTGTTCCGATCTCATTATAGGTCGAATTGGTTCTTCCATCTCTTCAATAATCTTCCCAACAATCTTCTCCCTTTTGGTTTATAATTATACATTCTTCTTGGTATGCGCTGTTCATTCATTCGTAATACGTGCTGAAGGTAAGCATTTTGATAGTATTTTATTCTTTCACAGAGATTAAATATATTAGGTTCTGTTCTTATATCTTCGTTTTTCTTTTTATCGGTCCTTCGGTATCCTGCTATTGCTCTCAACATCTTCATTTCTGCAGCCTCTATTTGTTTACTATCTGCCTTTGTTAATGTCCAGGTTTCACATCCATATATAAGAGATGGAACAATACTTTGGTACGAATAGGCTACTAGAGGGGCATGGAAACGTCTTGTAGGAAAACCAGAGGGAAATCGTCCAGTTTGTAGGCGTAAAGTGGTCTGCCGAAGTGGTGTGTAAATATAAAATACATCACATTGACTTCGTCTATCGGTCCAGAGTGGATCACGAAATACGTAAAGTCGGTAGTAAGAGAAAACAAATAATACAAAACATCACAGAATGAAACACAACCGGAGCAAATGCACTCAAGACTTGGAACTTCAAGTTTCCATTCCATAAGAGAAGAACCGAAGAGTTTATCCAATACTAACTACCAGCCAATTGCAGGGTAATTCACCTTTATATTCAGGAGGCGGACAACAGGGAGTTCTCAAGGACCTTTATGAATGAGACAAAAAAAAACCCAACTTCGATTTCAGGTAGACCATAATTTAATTGCTTGATATTGCTTTGTAACCAATACGGTATTATTTTTCATGACTTTCTACTTGTTTTGAGATAGGGGACACCCTGTATAGTCAAAGAGAAGAGCTACTTGTCAATTCCAGAATCTCTACAGGCAGACGTCTTGTTATCGCTACAAATTACCCTCAAGTGGTGACATTTTCATTCCGTCTCTGATTTATCCAGCTTTTCCCGAGTATATCCACTTTGTTAGGACCGCGCTATCGCAACAGCTAGACCTTCATGTCACTTGCAATTTTTATTCTGCGGAAATCTCTATACAGATCATGGCACGGTATGGTCAATAAGTTGCTGGACTCTGACCATACTTCAAAAATATAGTAATAATAATAATAATATAATAATAATAAATAATAATAATAATAATAATAATAACAATAATAATAATAATAATAATAGTAATAATACTTACTTACTTTCTTACTTACTCACTGGCACTATCGAACCCGTAGGTTCATGGCCGCACGACATACGCTCTCCATACATCCCTATCCTGAGCTAATGCTTTCCAATCATTCCCTGTATAATCTACTTCCCTCAAATCATAGTTAATGTTATTTTCCCACCTCATTCTTGGTCTACCAACTGAGCGTCTTCCCTCTGGCTTTCCTACAAGAAGCTTCCATGCAAGTCTCTTCCATTCCCCATACGTGCAACATGTCCTGCCCATCGCAGTCTACGGGACTTAACTGTTCTTATTATATCTGGCTTCCTATAAAGACCATGTAGTTCATTGTTATGTAGTCTTCTCCATTCACCTGTCTCTTCATCTCTCTTTGGTCCAAAAATTTTCCTAAGTACTTTATTCTCAAATACTTGTAATCTCCTTTCCTCCCTTAAAGTAAGAGTCCATGTTTCGCACCCATATAATATAACTGGTAGAATAATAGTTTTATATATTTTCAGTTTAACGTTTTTTGAAAGGAGTTGGGCGTATGTTTAATTTCTTTTAATAATAATAATAATAATAATAATAATAATAATAATAATAATAATAATAATAATAATAATAATAATAATTATATAAAATATATTCTATAACTATTATTATATTATACAACGATATTATTATATAGTTGTAAATTATAATTAGTGTTATTATTATTATTGTTATTAATATTATTGTTATTATTATTGTTATTATTATTATTATTATTATTATATGTTATTATTGTTAGTTATTATTATTATTGTTACTATTATTATTATTATTATTGTTATTATTATTATTGTTATTATTATTATTATTATTGTTATTATTATTATTGTTATTGTTGTTGTTATTATTATTGTTATTATTATTATTATTATTGTTATTATTATTATTATTATTATTATTATTATTATTATTATTATTATTATTATTATTATTATTATTATTATTATTATTTGCATATTTATTTAAACTTGCGAGTCAAAGCCAATATAGCCTTCCCTTCCAGTAACTAGTGAAGCATATTTTTTTGCGCGATAGTTCGTTTTCTCGTACTTACAGCAATGGCGACCATGATTGAGTTCAACTTCCTACATTTCAGGGTTGCCAACCTAGATAACTATAATGTAATAGTATATGTTACAAATCACGTGGGGAAGTAAAACCACTGCCCTATATGTAGGCCCTATACTAAGTACAAAAATATATCTAAAAGGTAGTGTTAACATACGTTATACGAAACAAATCACTGTATTTTAAATGAACTGAACTTTATTTGAAACAATACAAAACAATAAATACGTAAATGCCGCCATTTTATCACTAATTGGTTTCACGGCCTGTTGTAGTTTCAACTAAAAAACATTGCCCACACTGTTAACGTTAGTACATTGTTTATAATGAACGTAAATATTTCCAACAAATATGTTATTATTTTGCTCACCTGTAAGACAAATGTCAGGATACTTTAAGGCCCAAACGGTCACCGAACATCATCTTGCCATCATTATCATCAATAACATATTCACTTCATTAGATTGAGTTTAAGGCCTCTCCTGGCGCATCATTACCCACCGTCATCACCCATCATATCATTGGGGCAGCGTAACCCCGCCTCTCAGGCGCCCCAACCTCAGAAGTGAGTTACAATACGCCAATGCCAGGAGAGAATACCTGAAATGTCGAAATACAAACAGGTGGAATTTAAAAAAATATAAAAAATATTATTTTACTATTATTTATTGTTTTAAAACACCATCGCGCAAAAAAATAATGTATAGCGCACGTTCGTGAAGTGTTTTACAGAATCTGGGAAATTAAAAATCTCGTTATCGCTCGGTTTTTAAAATTTTCTCGCTTCTGTAAAAACCACTTTCCAACCTCGCATCGTAATATACAATTTATATATAAGATGAAATAAAAACTAATTCACTGTCACTATCGACAGGCGGATGTAAGCTCTCCATACATCCCAATCCTGAACTGTTTTCCAATAATCCCCTGTAATTTATATCCCTCAAATCTTGATTATTGTTATACTCCCATCTCATTCTTGGCCGAACTATTGGACATTTCCCCTCTGCATTTATTATATTAAGGAGTTTTCATTACCTTGTTTTATTTCGCATTCTTGCCACATGTCCTGTCCATCGGTGTCTACGAGACTTAACTGTTCTTATTATATCTAACTTCCTATAATAAAGACCAGGTAGTTCACTATTATGTAGTCTTCTCTATTTGCCAATCAGTTCATCTGTCTTTGGTCCAAACATTTTCGTATATAGGCCTACTTCATTCTCAAATACTCGAAATATTTTAGTCAAAATCAAAATTAGAGCCCATGTTTCGGATCCATATAATAAAACTGGAAGAATAACAGTTTTATATATTTTCAGTTTAAGGAAGGGGAAAATATTACGAGTATTTGAGAATAAAGTTATTAGGAAACAGGAAAACAGGGAAAATAAAACAAATGTGAATTTTTTAAATATCTTGGGTCAATAATTACAAGTTTTGGTACCTGTGAGAGAGATGTACAAACTAAAATTGCAATGGCAAAAAATGCAACTAAGACATTACATGGAAACATTTGGAATAAAAATATTACAAAGGAAACTAAAATGAAAATTTTGTCATATGGAAGTGAAACTTGGTCTTTGACGGAATTATAAAAGAATAAAATTAGAACAATTGAATTTGATTATTTTAGAAGAAGCCTCCAAAAAACAAGACAGAATTAAATAAGAAATGAATTCCTTTGGAGAGAAATGAATGTCACCACATCTGTTGTTAAGAGGATTGAAAATCAAACGCTTAAATGGTATGGCCATGTACAAAGAATGGAAAATGAAACATGGCCAAAAAATAAATACCAATGGTCACCCCCTGGAAGAAATAAACATGGCAGACCAAGATGGAAATGGAAAACCTACATCAGAACCATAATGGATGATAGGAATTTGGAAGAGGGAGATTGGAATGATAGAGATAAATGAAAACTGAAGACGGCAAACCTATAAGTGGGGGAAAGCCGAAGAAGAAGAAGAAGAAGAAGGAAAATGTTTGCACCAAAAATAGACGAATAGACAGGCTAAAGGTAAAACCTGTTTAAAAGAGAGCTAACATTTATGGGGAATTAGCTATAACAACAAAATTTAGCCCCATAAACTACGATCAGTCTTAACATAGGCTATAGCACGCATGGGGTATGAAAGAATGCCATAGGAATTTATTGTAGGAAAACCAGATGAAAACAGACCAGAGATTGAACTAGAATGAAATGCGAAAATAACAGTAACCATTATCAGAGGTAGGTGAATTATCCTGTACGGGAAATACATTAGCTCAGGATAGGGTTGGAAGGAGAAGTTACATCCGCGCGGCCAAGAACCACCAGGTCCTATAGTGCCGATGAGCTGGTTTATTAATGTTGTTGTTATTTTCCGTACCTTGTTCATTAATCAGCCTTTGTTTAGCCATTTTTCTGGGTTAACAATTAACTTACAGGATTGGCAGGTTGTGTCCAGGAATATATTGACTTTACCAGTAAAGCTGGTGCTTATCTAAGTGTCGGGTCGAGTAAACGGAAGATGAATAATACTTTCATTTTTTACTACACATTGTTATATCTACTTATGGCTTCACTTGTATTTCATAAAAAAAGTGTAGTCGTGGGTAAGAGAACTGCACAGATTTTATTTACATGTACAGGCTGAACAAAAACACAGGATCAAATACACCATCACATTCTCTGTTTATTATTATATTATATGCAACTTTCCTCATTAGAGGATTGCCTCAAGGACAAAGTGATACAGGCAATTAATTTTTGGAATTGATGAAAAACATTTTGAAAATACATTTAAAAAATTTCAAATTGTAATTAAAGTATACATATTATGAAGTAAAATTTTGTAAAGATCGTTTCTTAAAATTGAAATTGGTTCTCTAATGGCAGCGATGGCAATTTTAGAAAGATACACCCTGTCGAAATCTAGGGAATTCCAAAATTTGGCTAAGAATCCTGGTATAGTACCTCTTGCTCCGATCATCAGTCCTGTGACAGTTATACTATCTAATTGGTATTTATCATAAGTAATGCCACGAGTGATTTCCAAATTATCGATAAATTCACGACTCACGAAGTGATGAGTGAATTTATGTAGAAAATTTAGAAATTAAGAGTGGCATTTGTTAGGGCTATTTAACCAATAAAATTAAGCTGTTTACTCACAAATCATTATTTAAATATAGTTATTTTAATATATTTATATATTTAATGTAAACGGCGATGTTTGAAAACAAATGAGAAACGATTGGTACGCATCATTTACTTCTTTTGTTCATCACTGCAACCAAATCATAATATTATTTATTGCCAAAGGATCACAATGCTGTAAAAATGCACCCTAGTGGAGAAATGTATTACCAACGTTATAGGTATTAATTAATTTCTGATGTCCTATGATGTAAATGTGTCAATTATATTTTACTGCAACGCAATTTCCTGGAAAATAATTCGTTTAAGAAAGTGCAAACAGAGGTTTATTTTTTTTTTGTGGTATGGTCAATTGTTACAAATGTTTTTATATTATCTCTCGCATGCGCTTTCTGTTGACATTCATGCACTATATATACAATCTGGTAGCCGTATTTCTTAGAGAGTCAGTCACTGCAAAATAATGCTATGACCTATTCAGAATGTTAAAAAGGAGGTGCTTTCTTTATTACGATAAACTTTACTTGGTAAATTCTAGGCGAAACACGACTGTGATTGGTTGTAAATCAAAAATCATTGAAATGTGATTGGTCATTGACTTCCATTTGGGGCGTGAGTTAAATAGACTTTGTAATAGTCAATTGTTGGCTCATATATGGCTTTCTTTTCTCAGACAACTTCCTGAGGTTGCCCACTATGAGTCTCAAAACGGATTGTGGCATCTAATATCATACCAATTTTAGAAGCTGGTCTAAATGCAATAATATCTATTCGTCTGTTACTGGCATTTGTTATATTTAGTAAAATTGCTTGCGATGATTAATTTTTTTTTTTTTCAGTGCCTCCAGGTTCACTTGGGGGCACGCCATAGCGTAATGGTTAAGGCACTACGCTACAAGCCGGAAGGTCGAGGGTTCGAGTCCCGGTGGGATCAGGATTTTTTAATTAACCCAAACCTTCTGGCGGCACCATGGCCCTGGGGTCGACTCAGCCTCTAACTGAAATGAGTACTAGTCACTTGTTCCGGGAGTTAAGGCGGTCATCTCGCAGGGCTGACAACCCGGCTGACATCAAGTGCCGATTGTCCAGAAAAAGTGGGAGTCTGAACCTCCTACTACCCCAAGGGCCACCTGATGCCTGTATTGGGACCACTTTACCTTTACTTTTATCAGGTTGACTTTCGACATTTTAGAAAAGAAACTATTTTGAAGTTTTACAAAGTATGGACAGTTCCATCTCTTATCTATGGATGTGAAACCTGGACATTAACAAAGGCAGATAGTAAACAAATAGAGGCTGCTGAAATGAAGATGTTGAGAGCAATAGCAGGATACCAAAGGACCGATAAAAAGAAAAACGATGATATAAGAACAGAACCTAATATATTTAATCTCTGTGAAAGAATAACATATTACCAAAATGCTTATCTTCAGCACGTATTACGAATGAATGAACAGCGCATACCAAGAATGTATAATTATAAACCAAAAGGGAGAAGAATGTTGGGAAGACCATTGAAGAGATGGAAGGACCAATTCGACCTGTAATGAGATCGGAACAGGCCATTGGGCTTAATCCTTGTTGTTGATGATGATGATGATGATGAAGGTCTACAACTCAATGCTATTAATAAACTGTTAGTTTATGTTGATTGAGTAATGTTATTATGCGATAGCGAAGACATACAAATGACCAACACACTCTGTTAAGTAACATAAATAATTGGGACTGGAAGTAAACATTAATAACTCTAAATATATGGGATCAAACATAGAAATAAAGTAAAAGCTCCTTATCCGCGGTTTCATTATTCGCGGGTTAAAAAATTGTAACACAGTTCCTGTATTCGTGGTTAAAATTTTATTTATTCGTAGATCCAGTTGGTATATTAAAAGGATTAGTGTCCTCTATTAACCATCTGTAACTATTTTACTGCAGGCACGTGCCAAGGCGACTTTTACAAAGAGCGATTCAAACCAAATGGATAAATTAATATAAAAGTAAAACAAACCTTATTGTCACTAAGCCTAAACATCATTGTTAAAAGCCACCGCCGCAGTATTTCACGTGCCACTATACCCGTTGATAAATGCCGCCCTCGCCACGATCGGTGTTTTATTGTTTCGACTTGTCATTCGTTGCAATAATTTTGATTAAATAACAGGTGTCTCTTCTGCTTTGTTGCCAATTTATAATGTTGACTAAAAGGAATGAAAATTAGTTCCGAAGCGGAAAAAAAGTAGTTTTGCCACATAAAGTAAAAATATAAACGCTTGACGATTTACGCGTTGGCGAGTCGTTTGGGCTATATCACGAGGTTTCAATGTTAATGAATCAAGAAATCCGAACACAAATAAGGAATTCTGTTGCAGAACTTACAGCTGAATAACAATCTTAATTGAAAGACCTTTTAAAAGTGGCAAAACAGGGAAAAATTGCTAAGTTCTTTAAGCCCTTGCCCAAAACTGACAGTAACATTAATAGAAATTGTTCAAAATATCTCATTAATTGATTTTATTTTGATTATTTTTATTTTATTTTGGAACTTTGGAACGTATCCCCTGTGTACTCATACAAATTACCATTCCACATTCGCGGTTCTGTATCGCGGCGTATTTGCGATCATATCCCCCTCAATAAGGAGATTTACTTACATTATACAATGGAAATGGACAGTTAATGAAAAATGAAGGGAAGTTTGAAAAAGTGGCGAATTAAAATACTAGGAAAAACCATCTAAAAGAAATGAGATGCAAAGGAATGAAACACAAGTTTACTCAGAAGAAGGCTTTATGCATGACAGGTTTTGTTGTCCAAACGTGCTTTAAAAAAACATCTTCTTCTTCTATTCAACTCACGGGCTAGCAAAATGCCTGTTCCGCCTACAGTTTTCTATCGTTTCACTGGCCTTCCTACATTTCTTGAACCTCTTGGATTGTAATTGATGCGCCTTGGTAAGCTCGTTACATTCATTCTTTCCACAGGTGTAAACCATTTCCTCTCTATATTCTCTGATTTTCTCATCCAATGGATATATATTTAAACTCTGTTACTTATATCTTCAAACCTCATCCGATCCAATCTTGTGCAGCCTTTTGTCTTCTAAGGAAGTTCATTTCTGCGCTTTGGTATTCTACTTTGCAATTTTTTTGGTCATTACCTAAGTTTCGCTCCCATAAAATAATGCAGGAACTGCCAATGTTTTATAAAACTTCAATCTAGTTATCTCTTTTCTTGTTTTATTCTTTAATATTTTATGTATAGTTGTCCGCCATATCATTTGAAATTTCGACACTTTTCATGTGGATGTCTCTTTCAGGTTTTGTGTTTATAAGTAAAATTACAACCCAATAATTAAAATGTTTACTTGGTTCTAGTGGGTTTGTTGTCTATTATGATTTTTGATCTTATATGATCGTTTCCTCCCCAAATGCCATTATTTTTGTACGACTTAAAAACACTTTAAACAAATACGTGTAGATTATACGAGATGATTGGAAACCATTAGCTCAGGATAGGATGCATGGAGAGTGAGTCTGCTCGCCATGAAACTGCCGTTTCAGTGGTCCAGGGAGTTACTGGTTAGCTATTATGTTCATATGAAGTCACAGAATATAATGGAATCTCGAGGAGAGGTAGTTAGGCGGTTGTTGTATTTCTTATTTGTGGCTGACAGACACTTGAATAGTTGGTAACATTGTTGCACATGTGGTTTGTGGCACAACTTCACAAACATTTGCTACCACTTGGTTACCATGACAACGTATCAAGGGGGGCTTTGCATTCTAAATAAACTGTACAGCCTCTTTTTTTTATTCAGGTTCAATTATTTCAATGTATTATTATGTACAGCATGCCATGCAACTAGAAGTTACATTAGTAATTTTTAACGAAGAAGTGAAGCAGTTGAGGTTGTTCTAATGGAAAAATGATGAAATTTGTTTTATAGATCTTCTCCGATCTTATCTAGTAGACACCGAAAATGACTATGGATAATATATATATATATATATATATATAGGTCTATGTATCATAACCATCATCATCAATCCGGTATCATGCAGCTGCCGCGTCTTCCGGAAACCAAACGCCATTCCTCTCTATCCATCCATTGATCTTCCTCCATTCCTCTGATATTCAAGCTGCTTGTATCCCTTCTATCCAAGTTTTCTTCGGTCTTCCTCTCTTCCTCCCATTCCATGGGATCCATTCCATAACAAATTTTTGGCAATCTTTGCTCTGGCATGCGTTTTGACATGACCATAACCACGGCAATCTTTTCTTTTCTATGATGTCTATGATGTCCGGGCTCCTCTTGTACACCCATAATTCCCCTTATTGGAATGGAACTAGATTTGGCATTTTAAACTGAAACAAAGAAGAAAGGCACAGGTCTATATATATAGCCTCTATATATATATATATTATATATATATATATATAGAAGTTTATATATATATATAGAAAAATAAGTGTTTGAATTGGATTCGCCTGGTAGTGTAATGGATATCACGCTGAGGTACAGACTCATAGATCCGGGTTCGAATCCCGTCCAGGCATTTATTTTTTCTTATCATACCATATTAAGCTTGCATTGCTCAATGTTAAAGATTAATTATAACATTGATAAAGCGTCACTGCTATAAAGTAAAATAAATATTCTCCTTTAATTGCTTACTTGATATAGTCAGCTACTAGATGGCAGTGAATACAGTGTTCTCCGCGACATCTAGTAATAATGGAGAGTATAATACATGAGCCTATATAAGAAAAATAAGTGTTTGAATTGGATTCGCCTGGTAGTGTAACTGATATCACGCTGAGGTATCAGACTCAGAGATCCGGGTTCGAATCCCCGTCCGCATTTATTTTCTTATCATACCATATATATTATATATATATATATAGATATATATATATATATATACTAGCTAATAACCCGGCGTGCGCTATTTACGCCTAAATAAATGAAAATTAATAGCGTTTATGTTTAGAGTGGAATAACTAAAAGGAAAAATAATTATAAATTATATAGTTTATGATACTCCGTGCTGATTACCCGCATTGCCCGGAATCTACTTATCCCGATCTTCTTGACATAAATGAGCTGAAATAACGAAAATTGATGCGTTTTATATTTGGTTAAATAAGTGAAAGGGAGGAGGCATATTTATTTTTATATTTGGTTCCATTTTGTAAGGTAGATAGATCGGTTGATTAATGGCCTTTGACATCGTCCTGATTTCCTAATAGCCAATTTTGTCGGTCCATCCAATCTCCTGGTTGTAGATGTTTCTCCTGCATGTATAAACATATTCCCTGACTCCAGGAGGTTTTAGGTCTTCCTCTACTTCGTCTTCCCTCAGGTTTCCATTCCAAAACAGATTTTTGTATTCGATCCTCTTCCATTCGCTGGACAATGTCCATACCATCTTAATTGCCTGAGTTTTAATATAAATCTAAATAGTGTCTTCAATCTTCATTTTCTCCCCTATAATAACTGAGTTCAATATTTATTCCCTTCTTGAAATTCTTGCGGCCCTTCGTATAAAATCCATTTCCCGTTGCCAAAAGGTACTTATTTGTTTTTTGTTGTTAATGGGCAAAGTTCTGCCTCCATAAGTAATGGTGCTTTTAACAATGTATGATATATATTCATTTTATTTCTATTACTTTATATTTTTATCCCCACAATATTCCATTGAGGCAAGCAAATTGCAAATTTTCTCATTATTATTTCTATTTCTTATTTCCTCTTCATAACTCCCATATTGATTTATTTTAATTCCTAATATGTGATCTCGCTAAAGATTTTATTGATTCTCCAGTCTCCAAAATTAAATTTTGTTCTTGTTCACCAATTGATAAATATTTTGTTTTTTTTCATGGTTCAAATTAATCCCCATTTTTTTCATATTGTTCTATTAATTTTCTAGTCATATATTTTGAATTCTTCATAATCTTGTGCAATTAACAATTGATCATCTGCAAAATGTAAGTTGTATAAAGTTTTGTTGTTTGAAATAGGAATTCCCATGCTTGTAATGGACAAAAAAAAAACTGAAGCTAAAATTTTCAATGGAAAATACATATAATCCACACGAAGAGAATGAAAGCACATGACGAAGGGGGGGCACGGGGGAATTGCAAGCGCATACAATGGCATCACTACCTGAGAATAAAGGAACACTCATAGTCCATGACGTAATAACTGCTTTTCATTCACTTATACCTTAAATGAAGGTTTGGCATTGTGTTTAATTGTGGGATATACCATATCACCCCCCCCCCCTAGAAAACCATAAATGGCTTACGGGTAGCTTTGTTGGGCATGGATTGTTTAGATAAATGTAGTGCTAGCTTACACTGAATGGTATTAATAAGCTCTTAGTTTATGCTGATGATGTAGTACTACTGGCCGATGCGAGGAGATACTAAAGGCCACACGCACACACTATTGAGTAACACTAAGAAATTAGGACTGGAAGTAAATATCAGTAAAACTAAATATATGGTCACACGTAGAAATACATTATATAATGGAAATGGACAGCTAACGACAATTAGGGAAATTTTGAGGAATTGGCTGAATTCAAATACCTAGGAACAATAATCACAAATAGAATGAGATGCACAAAGAAATTAAACATAGGCTCAATTCTGAAATGCATGCTATTATGCATTGCAGAGACTTTGATGTCCCAACTCCTTCAAAAAACGTTAAGCTGAAAATATATAAAACTATTATTCTACCAGTTATATTTTATGGTGCGAAACATGGACTCTTACTTTAAGGGAGGAAAGGAGATTACGAGTATTTGAGAATAAAGTTCTTAGGAAAATTTTTGGACCAAAGAGAGATGAACAGACAGGTGAATGGAGAAGACTACATAACAATGAACTACATGGTCTTTATAGGAAGCCAGATATAATAAGAACAGTTAAGTCCCGTCGACTGCGATGGGCAGGACATGTGCGCGTATGGGGATGAAAGACGTGCATGGAAACTTCTTGTAGGAAAGCCAGAAGAAAACGCCCAGTTGGTAGACCAAGAATGAGGTGGGAGAACAACATTAACTATGATTTGAGGGAGTAGATTATACAGGAATGATTGGAAGCATTAGCTCGGATAGGGATGTATGGAGAGCTTATGTCCGTGCGGCCATGAACCTACGGTTCGATAGTGCCAGTGAGTAAGTAAGTAAGTATTTATTTTTAAACTTACAGGTGTAGAAATAAATAAATTGAAAAGTAGTAATAAACTGTTAAATTCTCAACTTGATTTGAATGAATCGGCCTTTGTTAAATATAAAAATTTAAATAAATGATTGTTGTATTGTTTGCTTAGATCAGTTAGATTGTACTCGTAGTGGCCAACCTGAGGAAGTTGACTGTGAAAAGAAAGTCATATATGAGCCAACATTGACTATTACAAAGATAAATACCAACTAGATAGTAATAACTCTCACAGGATTGATGATCGGGGCAAGAGGTACTATACCAGGATTCTTAGCCAAATTTTGGAATTCCTTAGATTTGGACAGGGTGTATCTTTCTAGAATTGCCATCGCTGCCATTAGAGGATCAATTTCAATTTTAAAAACCATATTTACAAAATTACTTTATAGTAATTATACTTCAATTAGGCCTACAAGTTGAATTTTTTAAAATATATTTACAAATGTATTTCATCAATTGCAAAAATTAATTGTCTGTATCACTTTGTCCTTGAGCCAATCCTCTAATGAGGAAAGTTTTATATAATAAAAATAACACAATTCATAATTTAACATGTCTGAAGAAGGTACAGTGTACCGAAACAGCTGTAACTGAATTATATTTTCATTAATATGAAATCAATAAAACTAAGTTTTATTTTTATTTAATTAATGGATATATAGGAACGACTGGAAAGAAACTTGATTAGAATGTCAGAAGGAAGATTACAAAATTATTGCTCAATTACAAACTGCACGGAAGGAGAAATGTTGGACGTCCACACAGAAGATGGTCTGAACAATTTTAAACAATTCTAGCTTTCATGAAACCGGAACGAGCCAACAGGCTTAATCCCTGGATGATGATGATGATGATGATGATATGATGGAGTGATATAGTGATATGACTATAACCTGTCAATCATCTGAACCTCCGAATAGATTTGAGAACAAATCATACAGAAAAGGTACCTATTCCTAGCACTGTACAACAAAGTTTTGTGAATCTACATTTAAAAGACCATTTCATGTAAAAATATGTAATATTCCATTAAATATGTGGTAAATAAGTAAAATATGCAAAACCAAACTTGACTATAAGGTCTAGATTTATGTGAATCGTCAATAGTTTCCGTTACGAAACAAACAGGTCCTTCACTGCAATCATAGCATTTTCATGCAGTGCTTGCAGCTTTACTAGGGAATTGTAGGTGTGGTAGGTTCCCGTTGCTTTCCACACCGGTGAAGGATGATAATGATGTCCATATGATTTCGGGGGACCGTTTGGGCCTTAAAGTTTTCCTGACATTTGTCTTACAGGCAAGGAAAAACCCCGATAAAAACCTCACCCAGAAAAAACTGCCCCCCGACCGGGGTTCTAACCCGGACCCGCTGTGTGAAAAGGCAGCAGCACGCTACCTGGAGACCACAGCGGTGGACTGTGAAACAACATATCAAGGAAAAAAATATGTAATTACATACGAATCTGGACTCTACTTATGAGTAATTCGTTTAGTTTACGCAATCCCACTGCCACGGACGTTTTCTAAATGTGGTGTTCATTAAATTCGTCCAACATTCCAGGGCCAGTGACTTGTATTTTCCAGAAAGCGATGAGGTTGTAAAGATAGAAGAAGAGTAAGTCAGTTTCTTAGCAGATAATTTGATTTATAGAGTTTATGAAATTGCATAACTGTATAGGGAAGTTTATTTGTGTAAGGGATGCACAGTGGGTGTAATGACATTAAAGCTCCGCGCACCCCCTGTGGAGAAATTATCGTTCAACTTATTGAATTAAAGTACTTGCTCAAGTTCACAACAAGCTCCACATCACATTGTTTTATTTCTCCACCACTTTGTTTATTCAACTGTGGCTACAATGTTTTTCTAAACCAACTCTATCTGTGGTCCGCGATACCACCATTTTTACATCCTAATATACAACATACATCATCCAAGGCTATTACACCTCATAAACAATGGCAATATGCCGGCTGTCATATTAGATAATGAACAAATTCCTTATACCGACGTCGTTAAAAATTGGGATTTTACTTAGATTCTAATTTAAAATGGCATGAGCAAGTAAAAACAAACATCTAAAAGGATCTTCTCCATAATGCATTCCCTAAAGCGACTTAAACCATTTTCTTCCTACAACTCTTAAAAGAATTTTAATCCAAACTTTAGTGATGCCGCATTTTGACTACTGTGACGTTCTACTAAACTGACATAAGTGACGGATTGTCGGACAAAACTGCAGCGTGTCCATAATATGTGTATCAGATTCATATTTAATGTTCGAAAATACGATCACATTTCTCCATTATTCCACGAATTGTCATGGCTACATCTAAAAGAGAGAAGAAAATCGCACATGTCTAATTCTCCTATTTAAGATCCTACACCATACCTCGATTCCCAATTATTTATCATCCCGTTTCCAGTATCTATCCTCAAACCAATAACTTAAAACACAAGATCACAACATAGTCTCTTACTTAATATACCGCAACATAGGACATCACATCACTCCATGTCATATACCATCTCTACTTCTCGCAACTGGAATTCCCTACCACAAGAAATAAGGGGCTGGCCGGACATTGGCATCTTTTAAAAGAAATCTAAATTTATATTTGCTCTAAACTGGACTTCATTATTATTCCAGTGTAAGATATATATATATATTAATTTGTGTTTCCCGTAATAATGTATCATATTTATATTATTATTATTATTATTTATTATTATCGTATCATTATTGTTGTTACCCTATAAAATGTTGTTTGTACATGACATTTACATTGTTACATTTATTGTATTTTAACTGTTATAACTGTTTATAATAGTATAGTGTATATCTATATTTGTCGAATATTATATTTGTATTTGTGGCTGGTTAAGTGGAAGAGAGGGCCTTATGGCCTTAACTCTGCCAGAATAAATAAAGTATTATTATTATTATTATTATTATTTATTATTATTATTATTATTATACATAAAATTACTAACAGAAACAATTCACTAATATTCCTTTTTAAAATTAATAATGTGTTTTTCATTATTTTATAAAAAATAGATTTAGATTTGTTAATATATTTACCTAATGCCTTGTAGGGCCTATAATCACTGTGCAACAAATTTAATTTTTTTTTTCTGTCCTTTAGATGAAACTATGTGATTTTAACAAATTGAGATGTGCTGAATTCAATTTTGAAATCCAACATTTTCTATCACCAATCAATGTTTTGTAATGACACTTTTTAATTGTACAAGTTAGTTAATAATGACATTCATAACAATTGCAAAGAACACCAAATTAAAATGTCTTTGTTGATCGTTTGTGCTTATGGGACAGCTTCTGGGCTATCTCCTGATGATTGACCAGCAATATTCACCAAGCATACTTCCACTCCATCTTCCACTGAATCGTTTTTCAAAGTTGATATTTCTTGTTGAAACCTCTCGCCACTGTTCATCGTTGACAGCACCAAAGTGTTTTTGGAAAGAAGTCCAGATGACAGCCCAGAAAATGTAGTTTCAAAGACATATTGCATCCCATAACATGAAGTAGTGTATGAATTCACTTACAAATACTTCATAGTCTGATGATGTTTTATTCCCAAGGAAGTTCGTGCAGAGTGATTTAAATGCAAGCCAAGTCATTTTCTCCGTTTCCAAACAGTTCATTTTCGAAGTCTTCATCCTGGAAAGACTGCTCTTATTTGTTGACCAATAAACACTCCTTCCTTAATCTTTGCATCACTTAGATTTGTGAAATTTATTTTTTATATTTCTTTGGGTTTTAGATATTTCTTTGGTTTTCTGAAAAAAAAACCGTACGTGATAGACAAAATCTAATTACAGATTCGTTTTTTACCATGAAAACGTCTACCTTATTTTACACGCTTTATATTAGTTTGACCTGTATCTATCTATCTATGTAACTCAATCTTTCAACGCGATTTTCACCCACTTAAAATAATTGGATCGACTTGAAATTTTGTATACATGTAAAGGACCCGCGACAATATAATAATGTCATAATCAATTGAGTTGGTGTTTACTTGATGAAAATCCATATTAATCATTGTTTCGATCCAAAAATTTGAAATTTTACATATTTGTGATAAGGGTAAGAAGTTAGATCTTTTGGAGGCTGTAGAAGAAATTAATAAGTTTAAAAGTAGTAAAAAACTGTTAAATTCTCAACTTGATTTGAATGAATCCCCTTTGTTAAATTTAAAAATTTAAATAAATATTGTTGTATTGTTGCTTAGATCAGTTGGAACACAATTCATAATTTGTTAACATGTCTGATGAAGGTACAGTGTGACCGAAACAGCTGTCACTGAATTATATAATACATATGAAAATCAAATAAAACTACGTTTTATTTTTATTTAATTAATAATAATGTCATGTTTATTCATAAAAAGGACAAATTTCGTGTGGCACAGTGATAATAAGTGATAGATTAATTCATTGTAGTTTGTTACTTTCTTGTATTTTTTTCTTTATTTTCCTTTTATGTATAGTAGCTTCGAGCTGCTATTCCTTTCTATATTCATTCTATCATTAATTTAATTTTAATTGTATTTAATTTCATTGTATTATTAGACATTATTTTCATTATTATTCAATTTGACAGATAATTAATTGTTTAGTGTGACTATTATTGTATTTTTTTTATTTATGACGCCGTACTGTAGTGGTTAAGGCACTGAGCTACAAGCCGGAGGGTCGAGGGTTCAAGTCCTGTTGGGGTCAGGATTTTTAAACTTACCCAAACCACTCTGGTGGCACCATGGCGGGGGGTTCGACTCAGCTTCTAACGGAAATGAGTACCAGACGCATGTTCTGGGGGTAAAGGCGGCCGTCACGCAGGGCCTGACAACACGGCTGACATAAAGGTGCCGGTTGTCTAGAACAAGTGGGAGCCTTAACCTCCTACTACCCCAAGGGCCTCCTGAGGCCTGTTGCGGGATCACTTTACTTTATATGTAAACATATGTTGGTCCTGGTGAGTGGAAGAGAAGGCCACATGGCCTTAACTCCACCAGGCTAAATAAGTCTATTCTATTCTATACTTACATATATACATAAAAGGGTGGGCCTTATTTAGAGGGGTGTAATTAAAAATGTCAGATTTCAACGCACACCCTTTATTTTTTCCCCTTTTGGAAAGTTCATTACAATAAATTAATATGAATATACCTAAATGTATAAATGGAAATACTTACAGCAGAAGTATTGTTTATTTATTTTCCTATTGTCTTAAAAACAAGATAAATAAATAAAGAAATAAATATCTTCAAATGCAGTTGTTGTAATGAAATTAATTGTTAACATAAATCATTACCGTTTTATCGATATTTTTCTTTCAATGTAGCCACAGGTATGGCAGGTTTAATTTCAACAAAATGGAGTTTAAATGTCTTCTTACAACTAAAGGGGGGGGGGAAAGAGGGTGTGGCGGAATGATAATAATAATAATAATAATAATAATAATAATAATGCTTTATTTATTCTGGCAGAGTTAAGGTCATAAGGCCCTCTCTTCCACTCAACCAGCACAAATACAAATAAATATTTGACAAATATAGATATTACACTATACTAAGTATAAACAGTTAAAGATACTCACGTAGACTATCACGGCCGGAGTTGCCATGATGATCTTGAAGAAGATTTTCGGGTTGTAGGCCGTGGTCGTGAGGCTTGTAGTTCCCCGACGTTTCGCCAGAGACTGCGTCTGGCATCCTCAAGGGGAACTACAAGCCTCACGACCACGGCCTACAGCCCGAAAATCTTCTTCAAGATCATCATAGTTAAAGATACAATAAATGTAGCAATGTAAATGTCATGTACAAACACCATTTTAATAGGGTAATAACAATAATGATACGATAATAATAATAATAATAATAGTAATAATAATAATAATATCAATATGATACATTGTACGGGAAACACCAATTAATATATATATATATATATATAGTATAGATATATATATAATATAATATAGATATATCTTACCCAACAGCTCGCAATGCCTGTGCTACGGATCGTCCATGGGTAGTTAGAGGGGAGAAGTCTCCGCTCTAGCGAAATGACAACATCAATTATTCAAAATTGCCAGCAAATATAAATATGAAAATTTCCACATCAAAATCCAAAACAATGGCAATGTGTGGAAAAAAACATACAACGGGTGAAAATTGAGATTGAATGGAAAAATTATAGAACAAGTGTCAGATTTCTCTTACTTAGGAAGTGTATTTGCAGAGTATAAGAGTGACATTGATTCAAAAATTACAAAAATATAATAAAATGAATGGGGTGGTAATACGAAGACATTTTGGTAAACAGATGAGGACAGAGACAACACTCAAGATTACATAACGTCACATCAAAAGCTGCTCTAAAATAGGAAGTGAAATTTGGATTTTAAATAAAAGAAACTCTCATAAACTTCAAGTAAGCCAAATGCGCTTCTTACGATCATTGTTAGGAGTTAATAGACTGGATCACCAAAGGAACACTACTATCAGAGGGAAAACTTGGAGTAGCAAGTTTAAATGAAGATATCCAAAGATACCAACAAGAATGGAAAAAATCATCTGAGAAAGAATGGCAAGAAATAGACTTCCAAAATTGGGCATTCCAATATACCCCAACTGGACATAGAGACCAAGGAAGACCAAAACATCGGTGGAAAGATCAAGACCATCTTCGCTAGGTTTACCGTACAGGCCTCATGGCCCTAAAACGAATTTGTTCATGATGATGATGATGATATATATCATACCACTGGATAATAATGAAGTCGAGTTTAGAGCAATATAAATTTAGATTTCTTTTAAAAGATGCCAATGTCCGGCAGCCCCTTATTTCTTGTGGTAGGGAATTCCAGTTGCGAGAAGTGGAGATGGTATATGACATGGAGTGATGTGATGTTACGGAAAACTCGAAAATAAGGCCACTCTAACCACACAACACACACAGTTGGATTCATGGTAACTGATGCTAAAAAATGTCAACAACATATTTAAAACGTTTTTAACCCTCAGATACTAGGATGATATTTTTTCTTTAAAAAATTATAGGCCTATATGTGTTTAAATCTCTTTAACAGAAAACTATGCAGTTTCTATATTTAATAATTGTTCTTAAAATGACGGTTTTATATCGGCAACTGACGCAACAACATTTTACAGTCTGAGAATTAATTAATCTCTGGAAATATATCCATCCATCCATAGTAATTACTGCCCGTGGGCAGGTCTTTCACTGCAATCATAGGTAGCATTTTCATGCTATGCTTTTGCAGCTTTACTAGGGAGGTGTTGGTAGCTTCCCGTTGCTTTCCACACCGGAAGGATGATGATGATAATGATGGCCGGATGATTTTCGGGGACCGTTGGGCCCTAAGCTTCCTGAAATTTGTCTTACAGAGAGAGGAAAACCCCGAAAAAAAGCCTCACTAGGAGCCTAAAACCGACCGGGAATCGAACCCGGGCCCGCTGCGTGACAAGGCAGCACGCTACCTCGAGAGAACACAGCGGTGGACCATTTGTGTGTGTGTGTGTGTGTATAATATATAATCATTCATAATCATCATCATCATCATGGTATCATGGCAGCTGCCGCCGCCGTCTTCCCGAAACCAAACGCAATTCTCTCTCTGTCCATCCATTGTTCTTCATCCAATCCTCTGATATTCATAGCTGATTATACCCCTTACCCCTTCTATCCAAGTTTTCTTCGTCCTTCCTATCTTCCTCCTTTATATATAGGCTATATATATATATCTATAGGTGGGTATATATAATATCCACTGCTTGCCTTGTCGACGGGTAGCGTGCTGCCTTGTCACGCAGCGGGCCCGGGTTCGATTCCCGGTCGGGACAGGTTTTCTGAGTGAGTTTTTTTAGGGTCGAGTGGTTTTTCCTCACCTGTAAGGACAAATGTCAGTTAAACTTTAAGGCCCCAAACGGGTCCCCGAAAATCATATGGCCATCACCCTTATCATTATCATCCCCTTTACCATTATGCATCATCATCCTTTCACCGGTGTGGAAAAGCAACGGGGAAGCTACCACACATACACATTCCCTAGTAAAGCTGCAAGCCTAGCATGAAAATGCTATGATTGGCAGTGAAGGACCTGCCTTCGCAGGCAGAATTACTATGGATCATATGGTCTTTATATCTATTATATATAGTCTTATAATATGTGTGGGTGTGTGTGTGGTTGGTGTATGTGTTGTGGGGTATTTTCAATGTATATTAAGTAAGATCAGTGAAGATTTGAGAAAGGCAGAAAGCTGTGTTTTATTATTATTATTATATTATTATTATTATTATTATTATTCTTATTAGTATAAACGTCCCATATCTAGCAATTCTCTTCGGAATTCACTTTAGTAGAAATATACAAGAAGACTTAACGAATTGAAACACTAGTTTTAAAAAAAAATATATATATAGCCTATATTATAACCTAATCACTATATGGAGGGTTAAATTGTAAATCCAAGTGATGTAATGGGACTAGAAATCTCATTAGGCGGGTTTTTATTTTAGCGAGTCAGTTGGCATAACTTCATATTTCACGAGTCATTTATTTTGAGCTGTTAAGATATAGGAGCACCTTGCAGCGGTGGTCGGTGGGTTAACAAAATGAAGTCGAATATAACTCACTGTGTGCCCTGTTTATTATTACGTCACACAGCTGCCATTTTTATTCGTGGACAAGTCAACCTCCCAAACCCCAAGCAGGTTTGCCAACTTGTGAATGCAGCAAATTATTATTATTTTTCTCTTTACAGAGAAGTAGAAAAACAGGTGGATTATTAAATGACCTTCAGAAGACAAGACAAGGTTATCTCAAACAAATATTCCTGCAATAAGAGTATATATGATTTCGCAAACTTTGTTAAAAAATTAGGAAAGAACGAAAATATTCGTGTTGTGTATAGCCATAGTCATCCATCTGTTTAAAACCGACACAGCCATCTTCAGTATCGGAAAAAAATGCGAAACAGCAAACTGCTCTCCGAAAATGACAACCAAACATTCCAAAGCTTTAGGAAAATAATGGGTTAATAACATCATCTCATATCTTACACATGTCCTCCTCTCGGAAGAACGAATTATGCCTGAATTCTATCTCGCACGCTTTTAGCGAATTCCGAAGCAATTAAGCTATTGGGGTGGTTCTCATGAAAATATTTTCGAAAAAATGCTTAAATAGCTCTTCAACGATCCTATCTATCAGACACTGAAAATGACCTTGACACACACACAAACACTACACACACACACATACACACTTATATATATATATTATATATATATATATATATAGCTTTGGTCTCGAGGTAGTGTGCTGCCTTCTCACGCTGCGGGCCCGAGTTCGATCCCCGGTCGGGGACAGGCTCCTGGGTGAGATTTTTTCGGGGTTCTCCTCACATTGTAAGACAAATGTCAGGAAGCTTAGGGCCCAACGGTCCCCGAAAATCATCCGGCCATTATCCTTATCATCCTTCACCGGTGTGGAAAGTAACACAGGAAGCTACCACACCTATAATTCCCTAGTAAAGCTGCAAAGCATAGCATGAAAATGCTATGATTGAAGTGATAGACCTGCCCTTTGGCAGAATTACTATGTATATCGGTCGCGGTGGACTAGTGGTTATGCTCCTTGCCTCTGGTCCCGAGGGTCGCGGGTTCAAACCCTGCCGGGGTCGAGGGATTTTTTTAGGATAGAAAAATCCAAGAAGCAAGTCCTCCGGGAGGGACTTTAAGCCGTGGGTCTCCAAGTCTGAAGATTTTCAGGCTTGTAAAAGATCCTTAAGCCTGAATGAAAGGCCTCTAAGCAAAATTTACCGAATTTTCCCGTCCTAGTACTACCTTGGTTTCCTAGATGTCAGTATGAGGCGGAACGCTGACCACGGACCACTCAAATGACATCTATACGAAAACAAGTGTAACTAAATTAGAATGGTTCAAATTCTTCCCTGTAGGGAGAGAGCGGCTTAATCTCTGTTAAGGGAAGCATGGGCTTACAAGAAGATATATATTTGCAGAAGCAGATTTAGAATGTTCTACCTCGACGAGAATCGAACATTGGTCTCCGCGGTGGAAAGTAGGGGTCTCAACAGAATAGGGTAAGATAACGATCTAAAAAACACAATTAGGTTGTCGGTACCTTAATTGAACCTAAGACCTCTCATATACGGATCTCAAACGCTTCCGCCGGAACCTTCTCGGTCGGTTAGACATTCCAATGTCCCTGCTTGGGATCCCGTCGTGTCTCTACAATTGATATTCAACTTAGCGTATAAGTGGGCGTAGCGCAATTTGTCATATTTTGGCAACACACCGTACTGATTGTAATTAATTGATAACTGGGATTAACCTAATTAGAGTTTGAACCAACAGATGTCAGCACAGAATTCCAGTGAAAATTCATTTCAAATTAATTTTATCAAATAAACTACTCGTTAGACCTAAGTTATGTACTAATTAAATATGACACCTAACCCCATTAAACACAAAAAACACGACCTCAAAACTTCATTACACCATCATTAAAATCAGTAATTGTTTATAATTTTATTGTAAATTGGTGATTTATTTTAGATCGTTACATTGACCTACGTCCATTGCTATGGTATTGTGTTTTGTTATGCCTTTTCGGAGAAAGTTCCATTCTAATATAAATAAACCAGTAGGTAATTATACAGATGGTACTACTAGCCGATAGCGAGGAGATACTAAAGGACAACACGCACACACTATTGAGTAACACTAAGAAATTAGGACTGGAAGTAAATATCAGTAAAACTAAATATATGGTCACACGTAGAAATACATTATATAATGGAAATGGACAGCTAATGACAAATGAGGGAAATTTTGAGGAAGTGGCTGAATTCAAATACCTAGGAACAATAATCACAAATAGGAATGAGATGCACAAAGAAATTAAACATAGGCTCAATTCTGGAAATGCATGCTATTATGCACTGCAGAGACTTTTGATGTCCCAACTCCTTTCAAAAAAACGTTAAACTGAAAATATATAAAAACTATTATTCTACCAGTTATATTATATGGGTGCGAAAACATGGACTCTTACTTTAAGGGAGGAAAGGAGATTACGAGTATTTGAGAATAAAGTTCTTAGGAAAATTTTTGGGACCAAAGAGAGATGAACAGACAGGTGAATGGAGAAAGACTACATAACAATGAACTACATGATCTTATAGGAAGCCAGATATAATAAGAACAGTTAAGTCCCGTACACTGCGATGGGCAGGATATGTTGCGCGTATGGGGAATGAAAGACGTGCATGGAAACTTCTTGTAGGAAAGCCAGAAGGAAAACGCCCAGTTGGTAGACCAAGAATGAGGTGGGAGAACAACATTAACTATGATTTGAGGGAAGTAGATTATACAGGAAATGATTGGAAAGCATTAGCTCAGGATAGGGATGTATGGAGAGCTTATGTCCGCGCGGCCATGAACCTACGGGTTCGATAGTGCCAGTGAGTAAGTAAGAGTAAGTAAGGTAATTATACAGAAGTCAGAGGATGATTTACAAAGAGCCATTTACATGTTGAATCAATTAGGACTCTATTATAATCTCAAAGTCTCAACTTCAAAAAACTAAAATTATGGCTTTTCAGGGCAAAGTGCCAGTCAGAGCAAAAATAGTAATCAATAATGAAATAATAGAACAGATAGCACACTTTAACTATCTTGGTTCAGATATAACATATAGCTATGATTGGGATATATACAATAAATTAAACCGATATCAAATTGTGTGTGGCACCATAAGAAGAACCCTCCGAAAGACTCGAAGAGAAACTCAGCTCAGGTTTTATAAAATTATGGCTGTTCCTGATCTTTTATATGGATCCAAATCTTGGGTTCTTACAAAAAATATATCTCACACATTCAAGCCACTGAAATGAAATGTTTAAGATCCGTAAAAGGATGTACACGCATGGATAGATTACACAATGAATCAATAAGAAATGAACTGGAGATATTTTCAATAGTTGATGAACTAGAAGAACACAAATACCAATGGAAATAACATTTAGACAGAATGGACAATATAAGATTACCCAAAAAGATCAACACCTACAAACCACATGGGAAAAGATCTTTGGGACGGCCAAGGAAACGATGGACTTGAGACCGGAACAGGTCACATTGACCTAATCCTGGAAAGGAAGAAGAAGAAGAAGAAGAAGAAGAAGATGTATGACTGCATTTTCGTTGATCGAACAACATTTTTTACTTTGAATCGTGTAAGAAAATGTAGTTCACTAATACTCGAAATAAAAAAGTAGATTATGCGGGGGATAATTGAAAAACATAAGTTCAGGATACGGATGTATGGAGAACCCAGGGCAGGTCTTTTACTGCAATCATAACATTTTGTTATGCTTGCAGATTTACTGGGGAATTATAGCTGTGGTAGCTTCCCGTTGCTTTCCACACCGGTGAAGGATGATGATGATGGTTGGATGATTTTCGGGGACCGTTGGGCCCTAGGCTTCCTGACATTTGTCTTACAGGTGAGGAAAAACCTCGAAAAGAACGTCACCCTGGAGTCTGTCCCGTCTGGGAATTGAACCCGAGCCCGCTGCGTGATAAGGCAGCACGCTACCTCGAGACCACAAGCGGTAGACACACACACACACACACACACACACACACACCACATATATATATATATATATATGATTTTATTTTTTCAGAGCACCCTGTATACACTAATTTGTTTTTTTTTTCTTTTTTTGAGAAAGATAAGTTGTGTGTGTCTAGAGGAACAAGTTGTGAGTTCCGCCCTCTGTTATTTATGGAAAAACATATGACTGCAGCGTGTGTGCGTACAATACATAGAATTCCGTTGTCATAGCAACGCTATTAAGAGATTTATTGGGAACAAACTGTTTGACCCGGTAATAACCATATTCTCACAATCATTTTAGTTTTATCACTTGGTACCGTTTTGCATATTCTACCCACTACTTAAATCTATGTGCTTATGCATGATCTGTCCACCACGGTGGTCTGGAGATAGTGTTACTTGCTTCTAGTCCCGAGGGTCGCCAGGGGGTCGTTGGAATTTAAAATGAGAAAACCCATGGAACAAGTCGTCCGGGAGGTATTTTAAGCCATGGGTCCCGAGTCTGAAGATTTTTTGGACTCGTAAAAGAACCTCAAGTCTGAAAAAACCTCTGAACATTAATTTACCGATCTTCGTCCATCCAGGTAATAATTTAGTTTACTACTAGATGTCTCCTCTAGGCGATGTACTAACCACATTTCACTCTCTGCTATCTGTAGGGAAACAAGCGCAACTAAATTCGTTCTGTTAAGAAACTTCCCACTCGGGAAGCAGCCATATCCCTGAGCGTGGTGAACAGAGTTCAGTTGTCATTATCTAACTCAACTCACTGTTACTATCGAACCCGTAGGTTCATGCGTACATCCCTATCCTCAGCTAATGTTTTCCAATCATTCTCTGTATAATATACTTCCCTCAAATCATAGTTAATGTTATTCTCCTACCTCATTCTTGGTCTACCAACTGGACGTTTTTCTTCTGGTTTTTCTACAAGAAGCTTCCATGCACCTTCTTGTCATCCCTCATACGTGCCACATGTCCTGCCCATCGCAGTATACGAGACTTAACGTGTTTTTTTATATCTGCCTTGATAGGCCTATATATATATTATATATTATATATATATATCATGTAACTCACTATAATGTAGTTTTCTCCATTCATTTGTCTGTTCATCTCTTTGTGGCCCAAAAAATAAAAAAAAGCATTATTATTATTATGTTATTGATTACTATCTTGTTATTATTATATTACCATTATTATTATTATTATAACTTATTATTATTACAATTATTATGTACAATTATTATTACAATTATTAGTATTATTATTATTATTATTATTATATTATTATTATTATTATTATTATTATTATTTATTATTATGTCCACCGCTGTGGGTCTCGAGGTAGCGTGTCTGCTTTGTCACGCCTCAGGCCCGGGTTCGATCGTCGGTCGGGTGGCAGTTTTTTCTGGATTATTTATTTATCGGGGTTTTTTCCTCCACTGTAAGACAAATGTCAGGAAAACTTTAAGGCCCTAACGGTCCCGCGAAATCATATGGTCATCATCCTTATCTTTTATCATCATCCTTCCCCGGTTGTGGAAAGCAACGGGAAAGCTACCACACCTTCAATTCCCTAGTAAAGCTGTAAGCATAGCATAAAACTGCTATGATTGCAGTGAAGGACCTGCCTTCGGACAGAAGTGCTATGTATGGATTATTTTTGTTCTATTATTTAGACATAGTAAACACGATCATTCAGTTATCTTTTCCCCTTTGTATAGTGTTGATATAGCTATATATATATATATATATATAATATGGGTCCCGCGCCGTAGCCGAGCGGTTGTTAAGGTAGGGAGCCTTGGCGCAGAGCTACGGGACTTGCGCTGGTTCGAGTCTCCATGGGGGAAGAAATTTTCTCATGGTATTTCGGCCAGTATGGGACCGGTGCCCACCCAGCATCGTGAGGCAATTGGGTATCTACAATAGTTTAGCGGCTCCAGTTGAGGAAACCAGCTTATAACGGCTAGGGGACTCGACATGCTAACCACATGTTCACCCCTACCTTGGCTGCTGATCATCTACCTCTGTGATTCACACATGTGGATGTGAGGCCAGCAGCCGGCTGGTAGGGCTAAGGGCCTTGTAGGTCCTGTCCGCCGCAGGAGTTTTATATATATATATATATATATATATATATATATATATATTATATCTGGTATGAATATTATTACTCTAAGATAAATAAAAAATAGCAACAACCTTCTTTTGTCTGAAATATCATGATTCCAATTTTTTAAGCCACCTTTACACGTTAAATTATGTAATTCTTTTCTGGTCACCTTATCGGCCACGTGTACATTATGAAACGTTTACTGCGATCTGGATGTCATTTTTCTGAACTATTGTCCCTTCAGTCATATGTTTTTTATTAAAGAAGACGCAAAATGTTGTTGTCCGTGATATTAAAAATTTGTGCATGTATGTGTGTACGGAAGAAAAATACTGAAGCCATAAGTGGTGAGTAAAAATTTCTATACAGTATTATATCATTTCTTATAGCCATACTCATGTTATTTGAGTGGATTAAGGAAAAGCTTCTCGTAAACTAGGTTGTTTACGCCCATCTTGGCACAATAAGTTGAGTTATTTAAAAGGTAAAATGGATTGTCACATACGTTTGAATTTATTAAATGGCATTACATTAATATTCAATTTAACAAGTGTATTGCAGTAGCCAAGGCTGGCGTTTATTATAAAATAATATGTGGACGAAGGGACTATAATATTCGGAGGCACGGAAGATATATTAGTTGGCAAACAAGTTGACAGGATGGCATTTTATAAATTACTAGCTATTACCCGGCGTGAGCTCCGACGCCTAAATAAATTAAATGTGGTGGGTCAACTGAACTTCTACTAGCACTTGCTTTGTCACTTATAGTGTTGTAAAACTACAGCTCTTCTTCTGTAGTTAACTAACATTATTTAATATTTTAAACTTTTGCAAACAAGTTTTATAACATTATTAGACAATTTTGAAGTATTTATTGAAATATGCACAATATTATGGACACTATTAGACAATATTGTGATGCTAACTGCTATTTTTCCAAGAGTATATTACTTAGTCTATGATTTTCTTTTGCTGTTTTGGGTTATCGCTGGTTATAACGGCGGCTTAGGGAGTGATAAGTAGTTTTAGCATCCATTTTTAATAAACGTTTGGCAGTTTTTAATATTATTAATATATTTTTTAACATGATTTGGGGATTTATTAATATATTTTTTAACATGGGTTTGGGGATTTATGCCAAATATTGGTCATTTTAAATTCCATAGCAAACGGATAATAATCGAGGATGATACTCGATATGTGGTTTCGATTGTGGTTTTATTGCTGGCTCTATAAACTCTGGCGCATGCGCCACTGTTGTTCTATAGGACTTTGAAAATTATTTCACGTATGTTAAGTGCATGTTTTCCAAATGTGTTTCTATGTTGTGTTGTATAAGTAAGAAGACCCTGATTATACATTTATATCATTATTATTTTAAGAGGTTTTCTTGAATATAAACGAGCTGAAAGACAAAAATGGTTACTGAGGAGTTATCCGCTGTGCGCTCTGCTACGCTGCCGGGAATTTCATCGTCCCATCTTTTGGCATCAATGAGCTGAAAGATAAAAATGGTTTATTGTGTGTTATCCGAAAAGATGACATGT
>JASPKZ010003100.1:0-131160 GCA_030220185.1 Diploptera punctata | reverse complement strand
AGATTTTAATAACATGTATTACTTTGTTTTCGTTGTGATACGCACAAAATTGAGACTTCTCTAGAAGGCTTTTTAAATGTTTGTTTCTGGTGAACTTCTACACTTAATGGCCCAATCCTATTTAGCTGGTTAACAAACTCGATCTTATTTTTTAATTAATTGTTATATTCCAATATTAGTTTAGACGACCAAAAATATCGGCGGTTCGAGCGTAAACGAACACACACTTACATACACAAATATAATTATAATGGTATTATGAAAAGAACAATTAAGTTCCGAACCAGGAATCGAACCATGAACCTCTAGTTCTCCGTACTAGTGAATCCCAGTGTAGTGGGCTGCACATAGTACGGAGAACTAGAGGTCCATGGTTCGATTCCTGGTAGTTTTTCTTTTCACAATATCATTATAATTTATAATATGATCCATTATTGAACTGTGTTAAAACACAGTATTGGAAAATGTTAAATGCATAAATATATGGTATACACATTTTCGTCATCGTCATTTTTGGTCTACTAGCAAGACAGGTGAGATCTGTAAAGATTTTTAAAAATATTTAAATGAATTTTCACTTCGTCCTACGAATATTTATTCGAGAGTGTAATAAGATAATATACTTTGCTCTGAACTATGTACAAACCTATGCAATCGTATTCAAAAGGTAATTAATTCGCTGAAATGACAAACAAAATTAAACGAAACACCAAAACTGGAAGAATTATAACTGCATTCCGAATATAAAAATCTAACAACTCTTTCAAATGTGGCATTCTTAGAATGTGACGCCTACATCAGGCCGTACAATAGTTCTTGAAATGTTATATGCAAACCTGTGTCAGTCACGATCTTTTCTAGAGAATAAGAAGAAGCAATAAAAAGAATTATATTAAGATTCCATCACGATGAACATAACGTATTGTGAGTTTTTTAGAGTAATTTTGATTGGCAGTAAGTTAGAAATCATCACTTACTGAATGACATTTATTCTTCAACTAATTTTCTACGATTTCCATGAGTGCACTTTGGCGTCTCATAAAAAGGCGAGAATGGTATTTAGTTAGTTTTGCATTGTCATAACGTTGGCAATAGCGAAGCTAATCCCTTGCAAGTGGATCTTCTTGGTAATCATTGACTTCAGCGTCACAAATTTCACACTTTTTTTTCTCTCTCTCAATGCACCTCTCTTTATAGTATTTTCAAAATAAATTTAAAATGTACTTTTGTAAACCACTACTTTCTCTTCTTCTTCTTCTTCTTCAGGGATTTTCAGTCGAAGCCGCCTTCCCGTTCCCAATTCCCACCCTTCTCGATTAAGGCATGTTCTTTTGATGTCCTTTGAAAAATAACGTCTTAACTTTTTGGTTCCATGATCTTATTTGTCATCCCCGAATACTACTTCCGACTGGTGTCCCTAAAACTATTTTAGGTCATCGTTGTTGTTCGTGCATCATAATTAGGTATCAAAACCGATTTAACTCATTCTTTCAATTCCATCAATCACATTCTCCTATGCTTCCATCCATCTCAGATTTCTTCATCCCCTTTGCAATTTTTTTACCCCTTCACTTTCTTCTAAATAGGATCCATTTCATATGCCAAAACTAATCTTCTTCTGATCCTTTTCCTCTACTTCCATGGAATTATAGTCTAGGATGGACCTAGCTTTCCCTAACTATAGAGTTTCGCTGATCAGTTCCATGGGAAGACATTTTGTCGTGGACTTTCGGCTATTATGGGACCGATACCGACACAACATTGTGAGAAATTAAGGAAACTACAATAATTAGCTACTCCAGGTTGAGAAATTATGCTATAATGCTGCGGATTCCGCTATAACCGCAAGTCGAGTGATGAGATGAGGCGCCTATCATTGAAGATATGAAATTATACAAGGATGTAGGCCGATTAGTTCTGTCGCATCATCAGAAGGCGGATGAAATTAAATGGATGACCTAAATAGTAGAGGAATTAAGTTCTTGATAGGGGAAAAAAACAGGAGTAACTCCTAGAAAAATCTTCTTTGGCAGTGATTCATTTACCATATAGGCCTATTGCAAATGGAGTCATCGAGTCACCAACTCGAGAACCAAAATAGAGGGCGAGAGTCTAACATTTTGTGTTTCTTTAATTATAAAACTAACTAACTCACTGGCACTAACGAACCCGTAGTTCATGGCCGAGCGGACATAAGCTCTCCATACATTCCTATCCTGAGCTAATGTTTTCCTATCATTCTCTGTATAATCTACTTCCCTCAAATCATGGTTAATGTTATTCTTGCACCTCATTCCTGGTCTACCAACTGGACGTTTTTCCTCTGGTTTTCCTACAAGAAGCTTCCATGCACGTCTTTCATTCCCCATTCGTGCCACATGTCCTACCCATCGCAGTCTACAAGACTTAACTGCTCTTATTATATCTGGATTCCTATAAAGACCATGTAGTTCACTGTTAGGTAGTCTTTTCCATTCACCTGTCTGTTCATCTCTTTCTGGTCCAACATTTTTCCTAAGGACTTTATTCTCAATATTCATAATCTCCTTTCCTCCCTTAAAGTAAGAGTCCATGTTTCATATTCATATAATATAACTGGAAGAATAATAGTTTTATATATTTTCAGTTTAACGTTTTTTTGAAAGAAGTTGGAACGACAAGAATCCCTGTAATGCATACTAGTATGCATACCCTAATTATAAACATTTCAATATATTAAAAGCTTAATAAAGTAAGTTAGAGAAATTTTGGAGTATGTGGGAAGCAGCAGATGCCTGATAACGAAGCGACAACTTCTCAGTAATGTAGTGACATGTTGACTCACTCACTAGTGTCAAACTACCACTAAACACGTTTCATCAATATCCTCTGATAAAATTGACATATTCCTAAGAGTAAAATCTTGTTCAACTGACATTAAAAAAAATAATTTCTCCACCACAAGTTTCGAAATAGTTATTAACAAATCGTAAATGAGACACAAATATGCAATGGAAGTGACAATTTGATTTCAAGGATTGTCTCTATTAAATTCTAAAAGACTGACAAATCTTCTATTTATATAATGCATTCCAAATTATTGCAGTCTTCCTGTGCCAAGCCTCCTCAGTCTCTCAATACTCTTCTGGTTATTGCATCCGTTGGCCTCATTCCCCTAAGATTTATTAGAAAATTCTGAAGGAATGAAACGATTGAGATTCCATTGATATATATACATATATATATATATATATATATATATGCTATCCTATCCATAGTAATTCTGCCCGAGGGCAGGTCTATCACTGCAATCATAGCATTTTCATGCTATGCTTTGCAGCTTTACTAGGCAATTATAGGTGTGCTAGCTTCTCGATGTTTTCCACACCGGTGAAAGATGATAATTATAAGGATGTTTGTGATGGTCGGATGATTTTCGGGGACCGTTGGGCCCTAAGCTTCCTGACATTTGTCTTACAGGTGAGGAAAACCCCCGAAAAAACCTCACCCAGGAGCCTGTCCCGACCGGGAATCGAACCCGGGCCAGCTGCGTGACAAGGCAGCACGCGTTCGAGACCACAGGGGTGGACATATATAATAAGAAAAATAAATGCTTGGACGGGATTTGAACCCGGCCCTCTGGATTAATATTCCAGTACCAATTACGCTACCAAGCAAATCTGTCGATTTCTATGACATTTTGTATGTGTCTGATTGAGTCCCTAGATGTTTTAGATTCACAATTGGACCCTCTAAAATAAGTAGGTGTAGGAGTTTATCTGAAGTGAAATTTAAAAATCGCTCTAGCGGTCACATTTTTTTAATGTTTCACAATGAAATTCAATATATCTTATTACAATAAACCGATGAAGGTATTATCAAAAATAAAATTAGCGAAATCCGACAATTAAAAGTGAAGGTTTACTTGAAACCCGAAACTAAAAACTGTCTAAATGACTGGGTCGATTTTGATGAAATTCTTTTGTGTGTTTGAGTGGGTCCCTGGATGGTTTACATTCACAATTGGACTCGGTAGGTGGCGCTGCGATTGGGTTATAGAATTTTTTATGTCAGACATGTAGTCATCTGCATTATCGATATATTCCGCGCGAATACAATGTGACGTCATCATGCACGCTTCTTCAGCCACAACAGATGGCAGTGAGGGGTTTTCTTGCGAACTTATGTAATATTGCCTGATTAAGTCTTAATTAGTGAATTTTATGGTAAAAAAGTAACATGTTTATCGTCCTGCCATAACATGAGATTTGAACGTTCGATCAGGACAATGTCTACCGAGTCCGCTAGTACATACACACACACACACACACACACACACACACACACACACACACACACACACACACACATACATATATATATATGGTAAATCGGATACGTTTATACTTATTTAACTTTCAGTTTCAGGACATGGAATTTCGGTAATAAGTTCATTATTATCTGGAACTTCATCTCTTGAGTGTATAAACCTTATCAAGAATTATTTTTTAAACAAGTCTGTATTTTTAATGTGTATGATTGCCATTAGATTAAATCATATGCAAAAGGAAACTTTAGAATTTTAATACTTAGAGAAAGCGATAAGTTTTAATTCTCGCTTAATTCATGTGTCAGTGGTAGCCATTATTCTTGCAGGACCCCTGCTATCGTCATGTTTGAAATAGTATCATGTTTCTTTACCTTGTTAAGAGGAATATCAATTTCTCCTGCAGTCATACCTGCATGTTAGAATTCCAGTCTCCTTGCTTACCGTTTTCAAGGTCTATCTCTAAGTGAATCTCAGTCTCATCTACAATGACAAATTACATTAATTTCTATTTTATAAAAAGCTAATTTATTAACAACGTTGTAATGTTTCTAAGCTCCTGGTGAGAAGTCAGATAGAATCAAGTTTATAGAAGAAAATTGAAAATTAATGTATTTGTTTTGCAAAAAATTAAAGTAATTTTGTTATCTGCAAAGTGTATATAGGCTACTCAAGGCAGATTTATCTAATTCTGGTATTCATATTTTTAATATCCCACTTATAATAATAACAATAATAATAATAATTATAATAATAATAATAAGAAGAAGAATCATATTTACTATGAATTTCTCTACAATACAGTAGTTTTCCTACAATCCATTGTAAATTTTACTCCTCCATAAATCCCTATTCTCTGCATCACTCTCTGTTAATCGTCTCGACACCATACTCCTATGCACTCCTTGAACACACTGTTCTTTGGTATCCCCTTTCTTATGTTGTTCCAAAATTTAATATCATATTAGATGTCCTGTCATCTGACCGACTCTTTACGTGGCCAAACCATTTCAGTATTCTTTTTTTCAATAACTTGTGGAACATAATTTTGAACATCCATCTTTTCTCTGATTTTAGTATTTCTAATTTTTGCAGATATAATAATAATAATAATAATAATAATAATAATAATAATAATAATAAAATGTCAACCGCTGTTATCTCGAGGTAGCGTACTGCCTTGTTACGCAGCGGTCCGGATTCGATCCCCGGTCGGAGCAGTTTTTCTGGGTGAGGTTTTCATCGGGGGTTTTCCTCACCTGTAAGACAAATGCCAGGAAAACTTTAAGGCCCAAACGGTCCCCGAAATCATATGGCCATCATCATCATTATCATCATCATCATCCTTCACCGCTGTGCAAAGCAAGAGGAAGCTACCACACCTACACTTCCCTAGTAAAGCTGCAAGCATAGCATGAAAATGCTATGATTGCAAACCTGCCTTCGGGCTGAATTACTATGGATGGATGGAATAATAATATTAATAATAATAATAATATTTTATTCTACCTGATGGAGTTAAGACTGTAAGGTCTTCTCTTTCACTTAGTCCTTCAATTATACAGATATTAACAATTATAAAATCATCTACAATTTAATAATAAATAATAGACAGGACTACACAACATATAGATGACAAGGAAAAAAAACGAAAATATTAAAATCATATAATAATAATCTATAATTTTATTAAATAATTGACTTGTTGTCAATATAAGTGCAAAATATAAAAGAATAATAAAAATACTTAGAATATGGTTATTTACCAAAATGCCTAAAAAATTAATCAGCTTTTCTGAACTGTTTAGTCGGATAGACCTATCCTAACATTCCACATCCCTATAGCTTGGCAATGAACAAAAGTCGTGCTGCTTATGCGCTTGGATTCTATGACGCAATGCTTCCCTTCTCGTCAACTTGTGCTGGGAATGTCCGTGATCACGTGATTTAGTTTTTAATCTTGTAGGCGTTCAATTACACGAGCAACGCTGTTATTCGTTACTATGCAACATTGTTTTGAAGGCAATACCAGCTCCATTTTAAGCTATAGGGATATTGATGATAATTGGTTGAAATAAAGGGGCAGAGGGAACACCAATCTAGGGAATAAGAGATGTACAATCAAGGCAAGAATGTATTAGCACTGCATTTTGTTCGCTGCCAAGCTATAGGAACATGTCCCTACATATATGGTTTTGTCATGAATTTCCTGAAGTAATCCTTCCGGAAATCCGAATATGGGACTATTTTACCTCCGGAAAATTTTATCCCAGTGGAACCCATATTCGCGATCATTTGACTGTCATATTCTTAGGATGCAAAGTTGTCAACCTTTCGACCACGATACTTTTTTTCGACTGATTAATCTTTAATCTGCCCGGCACTTTTGGAATCAATGCTACCGCCGGGATAATTCTCGGGATCATTTAAGCATATAAGCCAATTCACAGACACCTAAAACTATATAAAACGGTTATTCTTCCAGTTTTATTATATGGATACGACATATGGTACTTTACTTTAAGGGAAGATAAACTATTATGAGCATTTGAGAATAAGTTTCTTGGATTTTTTTTAGCAAAGAGACATGTGAATGGAGAAGACTGCCTGACAGTGACACCGTTTGTAAGTCTTCTCCATTCACCTGTCTGTTCATCTCTTTTTGGTCTAAAATTTTTCCTAAGAACTTTATTCTCAAATACTCGTAATCTCCTTTCCTCCCTTAAGTAAGAGTCCATGTTTCATATCCATATAATATAACTGGTAGAATAATAGTTTTATCAGTGTTTCCGTCCGGCTTTCTCCTTCGCTTTTTAGTAATAAACATTCATCTGGCCGCCTTACAAGGGCTGCGCAGATATAGTTGGGTGGTGGGATTGCCACCTTACAGCCTCTCAACTTGCTTCAGCTTTGTTTTTAGGGTGCCTTCCCTTAGGTAGATTGCCTTCTCTTCGGCTCTGAGCTCTACCTGCCCATTATAGCCGTCCAATCTTGAACAGACGCTATATTTATATATTTTCAGTTTAACGTTTTTTGAAAGGAGTTGGTACGTCAAGTGTCTGTAATGCATAATAACACGGTTTTGCAGAATTGAGCCTATGTTTAATTTCTTTGTGTATCTCATTCCTATTTGTGATTAATTATTGTTCCTAGGTATTTGAATTCAGCTATTTCCTCAAAATTTCCCTCATTTATTTGTCATTAGCTGTCCATTTCCATTATATAATGTATTTCTATGTGTGACCATATATTTACTTTTATTTATATTTATAGCTTATGACGCGTTCAGCAATTCTGCCCTTAATATCCAATTTACATCTTACGGATTATTAGATATTGTCTTATTAATTAATACTTCCTTGTTATATTTATTTACAGTTGTGACAAATCGATGTGGTATTCTTTGAACATCTCTGGCTATCAAAATGGCAATATCTGCATAACATAATACATCAAAATGTAGGCCTATATTTCCCATCATTTATCCAGATACATTTCTCACGCTTTATATTAATTTATCCACACTAAATCTAATAAGAGACTAAATGAGATTCCTTGTCTGATATCTGTGGAAGACTTTTTTCATATTATTTTATCATTATGGTTTTTGTCACTAAGTTCATATTCAGTCCTTGAATTGATTTTAACAGTTCTCTTGGATTTTTTCTTTTACATTTTTCATTAAGTCTTTTAATCGGACATGATCGAATCCTTTTGAAACTTTTATTTTTATTCTAAAATACCATATTAATCACCTCATAACTAGAATCGTTTTATTTTTTAAATAAAAATAATAATGTTATTAAACATGTATGAAAATTATATATATATATATATATATATATATATATGTCCACCGCTGTGGTCTCGAGGTAGCGTGCTGCCTTGTCACGCAGCGGGCAGTTTTTCTGGGTGAGGTTTTTATCGGGGTTTTTCCTCACCTGTAAGACAAATGTCAGGAAAACTTTAAGGCCCAAACGGTCCCCGAAATCATATGGCCATCATCCGTCACCGGTGTGGAAAGCAACGGGAAGCTACCACACCTACACAATTCCCTAGTAAAGCTGCAAGCATAGCATGAAAATGCTATGATTGCAGTGAAGGACCTGCCTTCGGGCAGAATTACTATGGATATATATATATATATATATAACACACGATTATATAGCAAGTTTTTCTATGTTACTTAGACATTTCTGCGCCATTTACAATGATGCCGTTGAAAATAATCAACTAATCACAACCTGAATAAGAAAAAAATAAAAATCATGAAGTATCAGAACCCATCTTATCGCTTTGGATAAAAATAGTAGATAATAGGCTAAATATTTAACAGGACAATTACAGCATAATCTATATTTTGTCTCTGGTGACCATGAATTCCTTATGTTATTTAACGATGCGCTTTAACAGCTACGGTCATTGTGAGTTCCTTATATATAATGCTAAGCCAACATCCGTGATCAACCTGTGAAAGTTTGTTGGCAGAGTTCTTTTCTTTTTCAACCACACATACGCACCCTTACATACATATATGCCTATACACACACACACCACACACACACACACACACACACACACACACACACCACACACACACACACACACACACACAAAACCCATTACATAGGCTCTATAGCATATTTAGAGCCTACGATATCTTCTAATATCATCATCATCTTAAGGCACGACAACTTCAAGGGTAAAGTTTTGGCCTTCTTAAAAATCCTCCTCCATGCCAATCTGTCTCTTGCCATATTCAAACTAGTCACTTTCATTTTCCTTAGATCGTTCATTGTGTCATCCTCCCATCTGATCATCGATCTTCCAACAGCTCTGCCTCCTATAGGTTTCCATTTGTAATGTTTTGACCAGTCTCTAATCATCCATTCTTATCAAAGGTCCAAGCCAACCAATTCTGAGAGATCTTATATGGTTTACTATGTTCTGATTTTTTATTAATTTGTTTAGTTCGTACCTTCTAATATAGTGTTGTCAATTAACTAAAAATGATTAACTCTAAAAACATGGATTTGGAAGGTATTGCATACATAACTATATTGGCAAATGTAGCCATTCAGTGTCTTACGTTTATTTGTGTACCAACATTGATGTAGTTAAAAAAAGAAAAGAAAACAGCTCTATTGAACACTTACGGTACTGTAACCCTGTTAAATGTTGTTAATGCATTGGATGATGAACTCTATTGAATTGTTGCCCTATATTAAATAACATTTCATGCATTAGTGTTAGACTTTTTTTATGTAGACTGTACTGTAATGTGTTGTATGTGAAACTATAAAAGTAACAAACAGAACTTTGTTTATGGCATTAGTTTCTACTTTGAATAAACGTTACGAGTGAAAAAAAAGTTTTTTTTTATTTCTTTCACCTTAAGCAGATGATTAATGTTACGATGGCAAATAACACCTAGAATTTTAATTCAAATCTTAAAAAGTTGACAAAACCTGAGACCTGACGGTGTAGATTTAGCTTGTTAAGAAAAACCTGACTTCCCAGCATGCCAGTGATTGTGATCCTGTCGAGGTGTCTACTCTGCCTGTTAATCTTTTACCTGATACAGACTCCACCAAGAATAAAAAGTAATGTCAAGAGAAATAAATTTGATTTTTATCGTGATGGATAACAATAATTACATTAACTACTTGACTTTATGACTAACATGTTTTGCAGCCTAAGATATCCAGTTCTTATTTATTTGTTTATTTTGTTAGCTGTTAAGGTCTTCTAGACCTTCCTTCATTCATCTAGATCTAATAACTTATGTTTTACCTTAAAATAATGTATCTACTATTTAAGTAACCTCAGAATCAGAGGCGAGCGTAGTAATCATTAGACTATCTGGACCGACATAATATATATATCCATCCATCCATAGTAATTCTGCCCGAGGGCAGGTCTTTCACTGCAATCATAACATTTTCATGCTATGCGTTGCAGCTTTACTAGGGAATTATAGGTGTGGTAGCTTCTCGATGCTTTCCACACCGGTGAAAGATGATGATAATTATAAGGATGTTTATGATGGCCGGATGATTTTCGGGGACCGTTGGGTCCTAAGCTTCCTGACATTTGTCTTACAGGTGAGGAAAAACTCGAAAAAACCTCACCCAGGAGCCTGTCCCGACTGGGAATCGAACTCGGGCCCGCTGCGTGACAAGGCAGTATATATATTTTTTTAATTTTAAAAAAGTCTAAGAAATACAATGAATATTGGAATTTTATGAATTATTTATTATACAGTTAGCAACACAATATAGATTATTTTTTTCTAAATCTTGTAAATCAGTAATTTGCTTTGCGTTATTCAGGAATTAACTGTTGCAAAAAAAACGGCCTAAACTTATATCTTCCAACTTTCTTCATTCGCTCCTAAATTAATTAAAGCAATAATAATTCATTTAAATATATTAAAATTATAATATAAAATTATAAAATGTTGTACGTTATAGGTCCGTCTCCTTAACTTATTAAAATATGAATAAATTGCAACTCAAAGTCATGGATTCCCTATACATTTTATAAACTAATACACTACACAGTATTAAAGGAATATATATATATATATATATATATATATATATATATATATATGTTAATGTCTCGCGCCTTAGCCGAGTGGTTAAGGCAAGATGCCTTGACGCAGAGCTACGGGACATGCGCTGGTTCGGGTCTCCATGAGGGAAGAAATTTTCTCGTAGAATTTCGGCCAGTATGGGACTGGTGCCACCCATAATTGTGAGGAATTTAGGTAGCTACAATAAGTAGCGGCTCCATGTTGAGAAAACTAGCTATAACGGCTGATCACATGTCACCATACACTGGCTGGATGATCGTCTGTCTCTGCGATTGCCGCATGTGGATGTGAGGCTAGCGGCCGAATGGTTGGCCAAAAGTCGCGTCGTGGAGTTTCATTAATATAAATCTTAAAAAAATATTAATCAACTGTAGGCCTTTCGAGATAATCTAATCATCAGCAGAAGGTGACCCTTGATTAGTAGGCCTACTTCCGCGGGGATTAGTAGTAATAAGGCTTGATACCTTCCGCTGATGATGGGTCTAGTCCCGAAAGGCCTACAGTAGATTAGTATTTTATAAAGTTGAGGAGACGGACCTATACGAGTAAGGTATATAATTGTATACTTTTATATTATAATTTTAATATTGAGATTAACACCTCAATGGAGTTTTACTATGAATTGTATTTAATGTTGACTCTTATACTTAGACGTTATAAAGTATGGTAACTTTGAAACAGAATGTTCATTTGCTTTGTTATAACTAAGGCTATTCTATGCTAGGAGTGAGTTTGTGAATTCTGTAACGGACCATTAGTTACTAACCATATCGTTAGTTTATGGAATAGCATTATTTCTATTAATACCGACATGGTTGCCAATATGTTTCCGCTATAATCCATTGACAACATATTTTCAGGTTAGGTTAGTTAGGTTAAATGAGGAATGTTAGCTTAGATTAGGTAGTTTAGATTAGATATTTACAAAAACAACACCATAAAGATTACATTAAATAACAGAATTTCTGAAGAGAGAATTATAAACCGCGGTGTGAGACAAGGTTGCCCCCCTCTCCCCAACACTTTTTGTGATCTTTATCAACGAAGTAATATATTGCCGGAACAAGAAATATAAATTTGGAATAAGAATATCAGAAATACAGAATAAACATTTTATTATTTGCAGATGACCAAATAATAATTCCAAATTCAGAAGAATAACCTACAGAAGGGACTGTAAGGACTTCAAAAAATTATAAAAGAATAGAGATTGAAGATCTCTAGAGAGAAAACAAGAGTTATGGCATTTCAAGGTATAGGTCCTGTCAGAAGTAAAATAGTACTTGACAATAAAATTTTAACTTTACACATCTAGTATGCAATATCTCGTATCAAGAAGGGACGTAAATGCAAAAATAGCAGAATTATTAAGGGTTTTAGGGTAAAAAAAATTCTATCTTAAAGCCACAGTAAGTCCAAAACATTCAAGACTAAAAGTGTATAAACTCTTTTGTATTTTAGTGAAGTATGGACATTTAAACAGAAGGATGTGCAGAGACTTAGATCTGCTGAAATGAGATATCTTCGAAGGACTGCAGGATACACACCACTAAATAATAAACAAATTAAGATATCTTAGAAGAATTACACATGGAACCTTTAGAAAAAATCTGATTATAAGTCAAGATGGATATAACATGTCCATCGAATGCAGGCTCACAGGATATCCAAACAAATGTTAAGCTATCAATCTCAGGAAGAAGAGATCCAGGACGTCCACTCAAAATACTTTTGGGTGGTGTTTCTATCGAGGCCGAAATAGGTCAACAAATGGCCTAAATTCATGAACGGACTATGATGATGATGAGATTAGACAGGTTAGATTATAATAGGTAGGTTATATTAGATTAAGTAGGATAAGATTAGATTTGGTAGGCGTTCCGCGATCATTATTTCTTATTAGCGCGTTTTTTTTTATTCAGGAAAGGAAATTGATATGTTCTAATAATGATAATGAGATTTTAGATTACTTTTAAGTCAGTTTCTTCATTCTTAACTGGTTTATCGCATTTCTTTCTTCGGGGGAAAAATCCTCAGGTAAATTCACGTACAGTTACAATAATTTGTGCGTTTCTCCGTTATTTTATTTAAATTTATGTAGACACACTCTTGGCATGAATCCCCATTTCCAATTTTGATTTATGTTCATTAGGTTAAAAATGCGTTTATGATTTTATTGAAAATTCTGGGTAAATATTTAAAACGTGATATCAACTCTAGTATTGCCAATATTGAACCGTTTACAGTAGTTCTGACTGATATCCTAGGTTTATTTATGCGTAGTTAATGTGCATGTATGGCATTTCCATATGTGAAACGTGGTTTTATCGCCTTTCGAGTTTTTACAGTCCTTTTAGGTATTAGACCATAAAGGCATTCGAGGTAAAAGCAGTTTTACTATTTCCGATAATATTGAGGCCATAATTCCATTACAATGATTTACTGTTCTAAACTAGTCCGCAGCGTGATATTGGAAATCTTAATTATAAAATTGAGGGGTTCCGTAGACTAACGGCTTAAGTGCAGAAACATAATTTTGAGTAAACTGAAGTTGAAAAATACGATATTATTTTTTGTGTGTTCCAATAACAATCCATCAAACTTTGAAAGTATATGTTATCAATATAGCATTCCTTAAACAGAAAAATTAAACAAATTAATGGTCATTATGGAGTATATTTTAGAAAAATGAATAGCAATTTTCTTTTAAGTTATTAGTCCACAGAACATCAATAAATGATATTTTATTAGAGAATATTATATAAACTACTCCGTAAGAATAGGCCTACAGACACTTTTGACAACTTTGTACTTTACTGCACAATAACACAAATGCAAAAAATAAACTCTGAAAGTAACATATAGTAAAATAATTAATTTTGGGTAGGTTAAATTAAATAAGTATTAATATTTGAATTATATTTGTATTTTTTCATAGATCTTTATTACATTAAGTAAAAATTCTATCCTTTTAAACTGAAATTTATGTAAAAAAAACATGTTCTTCATTTATCTTCATCATTGCCCTTTTGAATCTGAGTAGGCCTATATCTGTCCAGAATTCTCTCTAGCCACATAGCATTCCATATCTTAACCAATATTCCTTGGTCGATTTGTGTGTTTTCTATTATTTTCATTTGTAATCCCCAATTTCAAAGTTTGTTGACATGTTTTCATACGGGCTTCTGTAATTTCCTTCTAATTTCACATTGTATACAAATGAATACTCATGCTTTCTTCTGTATGTAGTTTATTTTTATTTCAATGTAATCTAACAACATTGTGCCCTGCAGTTGTTTTTCGCCAATATTCTACAATCCACTGAACAGACACAGCACACGTTGACAGACACTCAGTAGGAACCAGCTACAGGATAACAGTTCTCCCGCATCCTCATACAAATTTGCTTCCGCTGTCCTCCAGGAATAAGCTAGATTAACAATATTTTGTTAAATATATAGCACCCGATAAGGTGCCGGGAAATGTGATTTGCGAAATGACGACTTAAAGTCACTTAGGTTGTTAGACCACAGAACCCCTCATTTTTAACTTCCTGGCTACGAGGGATGGTGACGTAGACCTATATGATTTCTAATTGCTAGATTGTGCACCAGATGTCTGTGTTAAATTAGAAATCCTTTCACGGTTTATTTGTTCGGAATTAATGATAAGCTTACTATTGATAGCTATCTTTCGTCGGACGGGGGCATTAAGTCTAAAGGTATTTTTTTAAAAAGAGTAGGGTAAGTGCCGAACCAGGTTTCACCTTCATCACCATCACACAACACACTAACTAACTAACTCACTGCACATCTATCGAAACCCATAGGTTCATGGCCGCGTGGACATAAGTTCTCCATACATCCCTATCCTGAGCCAATGTTTTCCAATCATCCCCTGTATAATCTACTTCCCTCAAATCATAGTTAATGTTATTCTCCCATCTCAATTCTTGGTCTACCAACTGGACGTTTTCCCTCTGGTTTTCCTATAAGAAGCTTCCATGCACGTCTTTCATTCCTTATTCGTGCCACATATCCTGCCCATCGCAGTCTGCGATACTTAACTGTTCTCGTTATATTTAACTTCCTATAAAGACCATATAATTCACTGTTATGCAGTCTTCTCCATTCACCTGTCTGTTCATCACTCTTTGGTCCAAAATGTTTCCTAAGAACTTTATTTTCAAATACACGTAATCTCCTTTCCTACCTTAAAGTAAGAGTCAATGTTTTGCATTCATATAATATAACTGGAAGAATACAGTTTTATATATTTTCAGTTTAACGTTTTTTTTTAAAGGAGTTGGGACGTCAATAATCTCTGTAATACATAATAGCACGCATTTCCAGAATTGAGCCTATGTTTAATTTCCTTCTGCATCTCATTCCTGTTTGTGATTATTGTTCCTAGGTATTTGAATTCAGCCACTTCCTCAATTTTTCCTCATTTGTCATAAGCTGTCCATTTCCATTATATAATGGTATTTCTATGTGTGAACATAGCCTATATTTAGTTTCATTGCACACACACACTACACACAAAATTAAATAATGTTCATGTGAGGTGAATTCCACGTAAACTTTGACGTAACACATAAAATTAAAGTTTATTCTCTGCTTCCCATATTGCTATAGGCCTGTTGGGCATGTCATGATTAGTTGTTGTAGAATATGAACAAACTCGTGCATATCAAGTAACTGTTATTTATTTTAATTAAAACTCTTACACCATGCTGAAGTTTTACGCTAGTTACCTTTGGTTGTTACTTCAGTTATCTTTGTTTTGTACAATTAGTGACTAAGGTTTATTTGAACATAAATCTCAAAACATGTATTTTGGAACTCATCTTGTACATACTACTTTTACAATTGTTTGTAGAAATAAAATTGAAAACTAGATGTTTACTTTACGCTAACACTATGAAACAAATGCCATTCTACGGGTTACGTCAGTTCCCGATATAAACAGTCCATTTTAAGTAAATTTAGTATAAAGATAGAAACTCCATATTTGTGTGTGTGTGTGTGTGTTATAGGCCTAACTATATTTTTGATATCTGGCAATGAAGGCAAATATGACATGAAAATAAATACATTTCTGAGTCGGGATATGAACCAGATTAGAGAAACTCGGGTTCATATCCCGACTCAGGCTTTATTTTTCTTTTCATGTCATGTATATATATAGGCCTAACTGTTATTAAATATATTGTGTAATTCCATACATGAATTCATGTTAATTACTAAGATTGGTTGGAGAAAACCCTCAATGACGAGAAAAATTCTCAAAATAAAAAAAAAATGAATTCCATACACATTTCAGTAATATTTCTTATCTTAGCTTTCTTCTGTTTTATTAAAATCATTGGATAAATTAAAACAATTTATATATCCTATAGGATACATTGCGAATTTAAGGGTTAATAGACAAGTTAACCCCATATTTCCGCCTAGCGCGCAGAATGCGAAGTACGATAAGTAGCATTGGATCACATACACACTTTTAAAACGCTTCATATTGTTAATGGGTAATCTGTGTTTTCCTGCGGTTGATGTAAACGGATTGATTTAATATCATAATCCCAAATACACTTACTGGAATGATAATGTCCCGAAGTCATTCTCCCCAACGTAAGTGTACAGTTTCCTATTAACTCCATGTTAATCACATGTCTTAAATTAAAAAAAAAAAACTAACAAAAATATCTCATCTTAATCTTGATTTGTAATTTGTATAGTGTATGTTAGATCAGATTTTGGTTAGATTTCAATACGAGAATTTAGTATTCGGGATAAAAAAAATCGGGATGTTTCCGAAAAATAGCTTCGCGAGAATTCTTTTGGACAAATAAATTCAGATTTTTGTATGCCTACATTCGGAAAAGTCGATGGCTCTTCTATGCTATACAGAAGTGTGCCTGTGAATGTTCCAACGGAGAACAATGCTATGTCATGTTTAGTATTCGGGATAAAAAAATTTCGTGATTCTCTATTCGGAAAAATTGCTTACGTTGGCCTACATTCGGGAAAGTCGTTGGCTGTTCTCTGCCAGATATGTAGGCTAGTGTTATGTTAGTCAACACATGTCAATACATGTTTCGCTATCATATTGCGGTTTTTTATAATGTTTTCACTCAAAACTAAATCCTTATACTACACAATAGGCTATTCTGAACTCATTTTATGTCGTTAGGTGAGAAAATGGGCAAATTAGTATATACCAATTAGCTTAATGTTCATTGGATAATCTGGCGTCCCTTAAGGATGTTAGTTGGCTATTCCTTTGAACAATAATTAATGCATGTTTTCTATTGCAAATATGGCGCTTTTAACTTAAAATTACTTCAAATTCTCATTGAATTCTAAGACATTTCTAGCATTAAAAAATCAATATAGTCTATGTTTTATCATCAGGTAATTTAGGTTTTAATTACTTCAAATTCTCATTGAATTCTAAGACATTTCTAGCATTAAAAATCAATATAGTCTATGTTTTATCATCAGGAATTTAGGTTAAAATTACTTTAAATTCTCGTTGAATTCTAAGACATTTCTAGCATTAAAAATCAATATAGTCTATGTTTTATCATCAGGAATTTAGGTTAAAATTACTTTAAATTCTCGTTGAATTCTAAGACATTTCTAGCATTAAAAATCAATATAGTCTATGTTTTATCATCAGGAATTTAGGTTTAAAATTACTTTAAATTCTCGTTGAATTCTAAGACATTTCTAGCATTAAAATCAATATAGTCTATGTTTTATCATCAGGAATTTAGGTTAAAATTACTTTAAATTCTCGTTGAATTCTAAGACATTTCTAGCATTAAAAATCAATATAGTCTATGTTTTATCATCAGGAATTTAGGTTAAAATTACTTTAAATTCTCGTTGAATTCTAAGACATTTCTAGCATTAAAAATCAATATAGTCTATGTTTTATCATCAGGAATTTAGGTTAAAATTACTTTAAATTCTCGTTGAATTCTAAGACATTTGTAGCATTAAAAATCAATATAGTCTATGTTTTATCATCAGAATTTAGGTTAAAATTACTTTAAATTCTCGTTGAATTCTAAGACATTTCTAGCATTAAAAATCAATATAGTCTATGTTTTATCATCAGGTAATTTAGGTTTAATTACTACTTCAAATTCTCATTGATTCTAAGACATTTCTAGCATTAAAAATCAATATAGTCTATGTTTTTATCATCAGGAATTTAGGTTAAATTACTTTAAATTCTCGTTGAATTCTAAGACATTTCTAGCATTAAAAATCAATATAGTCTATGTTTTATCATCAGGAATTTAGGTTAAAATTACTTTAAATTCTCGTTGAATTCTAAGACCTTTGTAGCATTAAAAATCAATATAGTCTATGTTTTATCATCAGGAATTTAGGTTAAAATTACTTTAAATTCTCGTTGAATTCTAAGACATTTCTAGCATTAAAAATCAATATAGTCTATGTTTTATCATCAGGAATTTAGGTTAAAATTACTTTAAATTCTCGTTGAATTCTAAGACATTTGTAGCATTAAAAATCAATATAGTCTATGTTTTATCATCAGGAATTTAGGTTAAAATTACTTTAAATTCTCGTTGAATTCTAAGACATTTGTAGCATTAAAAATCAATATAGTCTATGTTTTATCATCAGGTAATTTAGGTTTTAATTACTTCAAATTCTCATTGAATTCTAAGACATTTCTAGCATTAAAAAATCAATATAGTCTATGGTTTATCATCAGGTAATTTAGGTTTTAATTACTTCAAATTCTCATTGAATTCTAAGACATTTGTAGCATTAAAAATCAATATAGTCTATGTTTTATCATCAGGAATTTAGGTTAAAATTACTTTAAATTCTCGTTGAATTCTAAGACATTTTTAGCATTAAAAATCAATATAGTCTATTTTTTATCATCAGATAATTATTCACCTACTGCAACAATATGTTTATGTGCTAGGCCTATATTAATACATAGGAACTTCTTGATGTTAAAATTGTAAGCATATTATACATTTAATAAAAACCCTAATCAGGAATAACCAAACTAAAATGTTAAAAATCAACGTGTTTCAGTAGCGACGCTATCATTATCAAGACTAATCATGTTGTCTCTTTTAATATTTTAGTTTGATGACTAGGATTTTTATTGACAATGTGTAATATAAATAATCTGTGCGTTTTTTGTTTTTTTTTCTTCAATTTATGGAGGTACGCTCTTCTCATAAAATCCCCAAAGTAGTTTTTCAGGAGAAAATGTTTGAGAAGGAACGAATTACTAGAATTTTCATTGTGAGGAAGGAAATGAGGATGGGAAGAAAGAATATTATTCGTAACATGATCGCAGTAATGTATTTCAAGCTTTCTTAGAATAATTACATGAGAGCAGAGGAAGCAAAACATATAAAACAACCCAGTCGCATTTCCTGTAAGATCGCAGGATGTGAAATTAGAGTATGGACCATCGGAGAACTCAGGCATTAAACAGGCGCGAGATGCAAAATGCGTAGGAGTTAATTGCTACTTATACAGAGCAGGAGATTTTCAAGTATACATTCCTTTTTATTATTATTATTATTATTATTATTATTATTATTATTATTATTATTATTATTATTATTATTATTATTATTATTATATTCTGTTTATTTTTTATTTTTATTTCAGAATTGTTTCTGTTATATACACTGGCGTCCTCAACCAAAATATATCATTTTTTTCTTCCACACTTCCCGGTCTTGCGTGATACCCGAGGCTATATATTTTGTTTTTTTAGCATTAACTTTTTTTTTACAATGTATGAGATGCTGGCCCAAAGCATCAACCTCCAACCTGGAAGACCAGAGACTTTTTCTTCAGTCCACCATAGATCAGTTGCTTTCATTGCAGCTAAGAGTCTGATCCACCATTTATTGTCTCATCCGCCGTCTGCACCATACCGTAGATCTTCTATGCTGCTGCATCCGCCGTTGTGGTTTTAAAATACATAAATGACATAAATAAAATACAGGTATTAAAATATGTACCTGATAAACATGATTTGAACTAATTTGCGTTTTTTAAACAGAAATCCATTTTAATTGAGGACGACTGGTATACTAGTTACTTATTTTATATTTAAAATATACTACATAACCTCAACTGTGATTTACAATGAATTTTATAAGTATTGACCAATGATTAGATAATTATATGAATTGCTGAAGACCGTTCTGCACGATTTATCCATTTCCCTTCTCTTTTTTTTTAATGTATGCATTATATTGTTTCTTATTGTCTGCTGTGCTGACTCAGGTGATATCATGCTTGCTTCCTGTCTAGCGGGCCCGGGTTCGACCCCAGGCAGGATTGAAAATTTTATTTATTAAATTAATTTAATTAATTAAATTCTCAGGAGGTATGGTGGTGTACTCTATTAGTCGCTAGATTGTGCACCAGATTCCTGCATTAAATTACAAACCCTTCCGCAGTACATATGTGTAGAAGGCATGTGGTAGGGCGTACTCGTCGGATGGGGACGTTAAGCTTGGCGACCCCCTTGGTGCTTTTCGACAGGAGTACGCCACATGCCGGCACCGAATTTAAACTTCTCCCTTCTTTTCATCATTATCTCTCACACAACACACGTTATACTAACTCATAAACATACTCTCATCCTACACTCCTCTCTCTACAAAACATCTACGTAAAGTGGTCTGCCAAACTGTGTGTAAATTGAAAATAGACTACATTGAATGCTTTATTTTTTCTTCGTTTTATTGGTGGAATCTATTCATATGTCGGATTTCGCAATTCTGTTTCCATGCCCGTCTTTCAATCCCGATTCGTGCCACATGCCCTGCCTATCTCAGTATACGAACTATTATTATTATTATATCTTATATTTTCCATAAACATAATGTAACTCACGGTTATGTAGTATTTTATTCACTTGTCTGTCAACATCTTTTTTCAAAATGAAATGTTAAAAACTAGAATTCAAATTCATAAAACAACTTTTGTAATTTATATGCTGAAAAATATACATTTATTCATAATGTAAACTAAATACGTATATGGATAGTAAATGTATAAATAAACGTGATTGAAAAAAATGATTTCAGTTTTGGATTGACTTAAGTGTTATCTTCATGACCTGAAAGATATAGTTTATTGCCCATAATTTATAAGCAAAATGTAAATTGAAATGAAATTACGCTGTTATGTGATGACATTTAGGTTATCAAACACAACAATAACAATCCATTATCGTTACCAAGTAATTTCGTCTTGGCATTTACGAGGGTTATTCTACACTACACAGACTGTTACAAAATTCAGTACTCATTTTTCTGCGACTAAGTTCTCCGCTTGCATTGTGACTAGTGGGTCCTAATTTGATACCCGATGAGATTGGAAATTTTGTTTATACATTTTTCAATCACCGGGCTGAGAGGGTTGATGGTTAAAATATTTAATAGCTAGATTATGCACCAGATGCTCGAATAAAATTCCAAACCTCTCTGCAGTACATATGTTGAAAAGACATTTGGCAATTTTATTGATAGCGATTCGTCCGTTGGATGGGACTTTAAATTGGTGGTGTCCTTGGTGCTTTTTGACAGGAGTAGACTACGTGCTAGCACTGGATTTCACCTTCTCTTTTCTTTTTATCATCACTCCTTGTATAACACTCACTATCTACACACAAATATGCATTTATCCTACACCTCTTGTACCAATACCAGAACAAATCTACGTAACGTGATCTGCCGAAGTGGTGTGTGAATTGAAAATAGACCGTATTAACATCATCTATCCGACTAGCGCGGATCTCGAAGCACGAAAAGTGCAGTGCATGACATTGGAACATACGCTTCTGAAACTAATTACGGTATATGTATTTTGGAACCCCTGGTTTTAATCCAGCAATATGTTAAGACACGTCACTGATCCTTAACCTCAGTAAATTGAATACAGTTCTTATATCTAATATCCATCACTCTAAGATCCATGTTTGTCCTGGTGGACTAGTGATTTCCCATGCTCGTCTCTGGCGCCGAAGTTCGAGGTATAGTCTACACTTGCTGCTGCTATTAATACTACTACTACACAACCAAATAAACACCATCTGATATGCCTTTATATTATTGTTATATATTGGAAATTGTATATCTGTTAACTCAGCTAATCATCAGGTTGTTTTAATTAATATGTAATCATAAAAGTTTAAAACTCTTTCCACGTAATTGTCCAAAAACACACAAGACTTAAATTGTGTACAATTTTACCACGTTCATTTTACAGTTACGGTAGCGAAGCCTGGACAATTAGATTCGAAGATGAACGATGGTTGACAGCTGCATAAATAATATTTTTATGGGAATCTGGTGGCTATAGTTTTCTGGATCATAAGAGAAATACTGGCATTGCATAAAATATAAAAAGAACACCATACAGACCACAATATAGATAAGACTGACTTCACCATGTAAAAAAATGGAACGTAGACTACCGGAATAATCCCAATGGATGATTCACTGCATACTCCAGGGAAAAAGACCTGCTGGAAGAGCTGAAATACATGGTTGAAAACTGTAATATGCCTTTGGGCCAGCTTGACAGGATTATGTTGATTTCATATAATTTTATTATTAGGGATTGAACTAAAATAATACAGATTAGTTTGAAAATGCTGTTATTAGAACCTAAAAGTAATGTACAATAAAACGAAAATAATCTTGTGTTTATAAATTATAAAAAACTGTAATTTTCGTATATTAATATTTTTAAATATTATAACATGTGATACTATAATGTTTCGTATGCCGAACATTTATAAAACCCGTACAATATGAAATGAATGTTGTCTCTTCACATTTCAGTTAAACGTGATCCATTACTCATTTCGGTGATCATTTACTCTAAAACTTAGGTATCGATAATTTTTATGCTCCATTGATGTGCAACGTTCTGCGGTCTTTTAGAATGCCATTTCTTATGTAGTGAGTGCATTGTATTCTACAATTTAGCATATACCTTGTTATATAACTATGCTAAAATTTACAGTGTGGCACGTAGAAATGTTTTTCTCTTATAAAACAACAATATATATATGTATTTATATTCTTGTGTTGTTTTATAAGAGAAAAAACATTTCTACGTGCCACACTGTAAATTTTAGCATAGTTATATAACAAGGTGTATATATATAATATATATATGAACATTCTTAGCGAAACCACAACTATGCCTTAAATATAAGACGCACTCTTTTATAACCTAGAGCAGTGGTTCCCAACCTTTTTCGACTCGCGAACCTCTTCCTCAATGATTTGAATTGGGTGAACCACTGTCTTTTAAATATACATATACAGTAAACATACATAAAATTTAATTCCTAGCAAATAATAATAATTATTATTATTATTATTATTATTATTTTGGAGGCAATCGACAAGAATTTTAAGAAGGGATAAGGTCAGAAACAGCACAGTAAGGAAAATTATGCAAGTTGAAAAAAACATTAGAAAAAATAGAATAAAAATGTTTGGAATGGTATGGACACCTCAAAAGAATGGAAGAAGAGAGAATACCAAAGAAGGTTCTTAATTGGAAACTAATGGAAGAAGTGGAAGAGGCAGACCTAGAGAACGTTGGAAGGACGGAGTGAGGAGAAGTAAGGTAGCTACAGATATGAGGGAAGATGATGCTTCAGACAGGAACCTCTGGCGACAAATCACTTTTGGTTGAGGGAGAAACACAGTATCGTGGAATATTCATGGTAAAATTATTATTATTATTATTATTATTATTATTATTATTATTATTATTATTACAATGCCGCAGAAATTAAGGAAACAATAATAGGTCTAACCTTGAAACCCGCCATTACAGAAAAGTTCTGTCGAACCCTTTGAAATATTTTGCGAACACCCTCCACAGATTGGGAAACGATGAGTTAGAGTATTAGAGAAATAAGATATAAAATATGTAGTTTTTCAATTATGTAAATACGTTAGAGACTTATTGCCTTTTTATTTTTTACAGTGTTAATAGTATAGTTCTGCTATAAGAGTGCTCATATTTACACTCATGAAAAATTTCTCAGATTACATGTTTACCTAATGTAAATACTAATATCCTAAACTCGTCGAATTCAGGATCTGGTCAAGGGATGAGATAAATGAAGCCCTATATTTATAGAGGTCTTTTGAACACAAGGGGGCCGGCTGACTACATCTGACGCACTGTCACTTGGGGGATTAACGAAATGAAACAGAGTGGATGATATGAGTATGGAGAAGTGGTGGAATTAAAATTTGTATAATGGAAAAACGAAAGAAACCTCTAGAAAACCCTGCCGTCTCGTCCATCATGAAATCCACATGGAGTGACCGAGATTCGATCTCGGGACTCCAGCGGTGAGAGGTGAGCATCTAACCGCTTGCGCCACGGAGCCACCTTAATTTAAATAATATTTATTTATAATCGAATGATTTTAATGCATTTTTAACGGATGGATGGATTACGAAGAAGTATGAGAATATCCAGGCTACAACATATTCGAAATACATATATCAGACAAGAAATGGATGCACAAGAAATTGTTATCGATAGGATAACAAAGAGAGCTCTACAGTGGTATGGACATGTACAACGGATGTCGGAAGACCAGTGGCCTAAACAGGTGTTGGATTGGATGGTATCAGGCAGAAGGAAGAGGGTGAGAAGTAGAAGAGCATGGTATGAGGGAATATATGATGCCATGATGACGAGGGGTATGGAAGATAGTCAATGGGAAGATAGGAATCTCTGGAAAGCAGGAATCAAGGGCAAACTGCTGTAAAGTGGAAATCCTGTATTAAGTAAGTAACGAAATCCACACAACAGTACTTTCACAGAAATGCACAAACCCAGTAGGCCTGCAAGTACAATAAGAGGGAGCTTTAGAACTGAATTCCTTACTGTTTAGTACTAAAAGTATGTAAATCCGCATAAATTGAATATTTCATTTTCGTTTGTTTCATGTTCTTTAAAAGTAGACAAATTCATTTATGCTAATGGGAATTTTTTATACATTAGGCCTACTAGAATTTACTGTTAATATGGGTAATTTCCGGAGTAGTGAATGCTTTGTCTCTTTTTCCGCACTATTTACAACTGGGATTTATCCCCTTTTAGAAGCAAGTCATTTAAAAGGAAAAAGACCCAATATACAAATGTAGTCATAGCTAAAATTACATTTGGGAAAACATTTATTTATTATTACACTTAACTAGATGTCACACAATGGATTTAAACGTCACAATTGGATACATTGGCCTTCAGAACAAAACTAGTCCATCCATATACAGTATTTATTTCTAGAGAGTAAAGGATTCAGGAAAAGAAAGAGTTAAGTCCAGTTTTGCCAAATTTTAGATTTCATGTCTGTTCGATACTGGCCTAATATTTTTGAACTACATATTAACTAACGAGCTTACTGGCTCTATATTACACCCCTATTTTCAGCTATTTTTCTGTTCATTTCCTGCATCATACATCTCCCTCAAATTATGGTTGATGTTATTCTGTCACTTCTTCCTGGCCTACCAGAATTATCTCTAGTTTTCCTTACAAGCAAGTTTCCATGCACTTCTTTCATTCCCTATTCTGCTATATCATAATGCACAAGACTTACTATAGGCTACCTTGTTTTTCATAAAGATCATATTGTTCACTGTTAAGTGATGTGTTCATCTCTCTTTGATCAAACATTTTTCCTTAGCGCTCCTATTCTTTTCTCCTCTCTTAAAATAAATCAAGTTTCGAATCTACACCGTGTCCCATTCAAACCTCCCACTTTTAATTAATCATAGCTCTCAAGGATGTGGAATTATGAAATGAGATTGGTATTAAAAGAAAGAAAAACTCAAAGAATTTTTGTTTTCATTGTTAGAGTTAATTCATCTGTCGCATGTTGGACAATAATCACATAAAACAAAATGGCGACAACTCAGCAACAGAGCACAAATTGTTTTCTAGTATGCAGAGACGAAGTCAATAATTACAGTACAAATAAATTACCGGAGAGAATATGGGGAAATGCCACCAAATGGGAAGACCATTAAGGCATGGCTTGAGAAGTTTCTGGCGACTGGAAGCGTTAAAAAAGAATCAGGAGGTGCTCGTACACTTGTTTCAGAAGAAAAGATTGAAGAAATTAGAGCAGGATTTCAGAGAAATCCACAAAAATCAATTCGCCAAGCTTCCCGGCAGTTCAGTGAATATGTTGGACAGAACGTGGCACGAAATCGAATACAGACTTGATATTGTTCGTGCTACTAATGGTGCACATATAGAGGTGTTTTAGTGTGTGGCAATGACAATTCTTTGAGTTTCTGTTTAGTTTAATACCAGCCTCATTTCATAATTCCGCATACTTTGTTAGTTATGATTAATTAAAATGTGAGAGGTTTGAATGGACACCTGTATATACATAACTGTAAGAATAGCCGTTTCATATATTTTTTAAAAAAATTTTTGAGAGAATTTGCGATGACAAGAGTCTATATTAGCAGAGTTAAATCTATGTTTAATTTCGCCTGCCTTCCATTTATAATTTTTGCACTATTTATTATTAAGCAAAATACAAAAGCAATCTTTTTAATTGTATCATGTTACAGACTGTGCGATATGTGAAACATGCATATAGAAAGACAGGCGTCCTTCGAAATTAATTAATCTGGACTTAGCTCTTTATTCCCCTGAATCTCTATTATATGTACAGGATTTACACCAAAATAAACATGACTGGCAACATTTAAACGTAATAATAAATATTTAAATGTTGATGCAGTTGTTGAAGGGAAATACATTTAAATTCGTGATGCATGGTTGAAGAATGTTTATGCTAGCACCAATAACGACTAAAAGAAAAACAACATTAACAGGATATTTTGTATCACCGAATCCCAGAGACAGCTTGCAGACCAACAAAAATAAGCAATTGGTTTTTATGCTACTGTGTTAGCTTGACGCCTTACACATGGCAAGGGAGGGTTAAATTAGAAGCTTTGTTTGGATAATGTTTCAAAACAGTGATTTAAATTCATCCTAAATTAATGGATTTATTCAATTTAATCAGCTGGCTACGGTACATCAATTTCTTTATTTACGACTCTTGGAAGACGTTACCATTCGAATCGTTAGGGACGCAATTCAAATCTGGGCGTGAAAGTGCTATGTTGAAACATAGAGATAAATTCATATAATGGAAATGGACAGTTAATGACAAAATAGGGACATTTTGAAGAAGTGTCTGAATTCAAATATCTGGGAGCAGTAATTACAACTGAAGAAATAAATGAATTATACACTCAGTTCTGTAAAATGCATGCTATTACGCATCCCAACTTATCTAAAAAAAACTTTATGCTAAAATGTATAAAAGTGTTATTCTTCCAGATTTATGGATGCGAAACAAGGACTCTTTCTTTAAAGGAAGAGAAAATATTACGAGTATTTGAGAATAAAGTTCTTAGGAAAAAAATTGGACCAAAGTGAGATTGACAAACGGTGAAATGAGAAGACTACATAACAGTAAGGTATATTATTTTTACGAGAAACGAGATCAATAAGAACAGTTAAGTCTCATACATTGTGATGGGCGGGACATGTGAATGGATAATGAAAGATGGGCATGGAAACTCCTTACAGGGAAAAAGCGACCAGTAGATAGACCAAGGGTGATGTGGGAGAATGGCGTTAACCACGATTAGAAGGAAATAAATTAAACAGGAAATGATTGGAAACAATTAGCTCAGGAGAAAGATGTATGGAGAGCTTATGCCCGCGTGGCCATGAACCTCCGGGTTCGATAGTGCCAGTGAGTTAGTTACAGTATCTTCTGAAGATGTCACCACTCAAATCGTTGATATCTGGGCATAAGGTGGTGTCAAATTTTGAGTTCTTTCATTTGAGGCTTGGATTTTTTTTTCGTGTGTCGTAAATCTACGACACGGGTACGACGGTACATCCTGTCCGAAGAAAACTATATCAGGATTTTCATGGTTTTAAAAATGCATTGATCCTGGCCGGATTTGAATCGTGAATTTCTGAACGAGAGGCATACTTGGTAACCACTAGTTCATTGTGACCAAATTATTTGTTGTTTTCAACTGTTGCATAATGTTGTACCATAAGCAGTGGTTTTATCTGTGAAGTTAGACCTACAACATAGTAATGGGATATTTATTAGTAATCTAGCTGTTGAATGAAATACTTTCTGATTTCAGTGACTAATCCCCTTGCATTAATGAACCCATAGATACATGTCCGCGCGACACAAACTCTCCATATATACCTATTCTAAGTAATATATTGCAGTCTTTCCATTTATGATTCACCTCGCTCAATGTTGTTGTTCCTCATAATTTTTGATCCACCTACTGGGCGCTTTCCCTCTGGTTTCCTACTAAAAGTTACCCGCCACCTTCATTCCGTACTCGTGTTACATGTGTTGCCCACCGTAGTACATGAGCCTAACCTGTTCTTATTACATCTGGTTTCCCACAGAGTTGACTTCTATAGTGCCTGACCCGCGCCGTAGCCGAGTAAGATACCTTGGCGCAGAGCTACTGGTTGGAGTTTCCACGGGGGAAGAATTGTTTCATGGAATTTCTATCAATATGGGACCGTACCCACCCAGCATCGTGAGAAATTTAAGTAGCTACAATAAATACCGGATCAATGTTTAGAAAAACACCTGTAACGGCTGGGGGGCCCGATATGCTGACCTCATGCCACTCCTGTACTGGATGATTGTCTACCTCTGTAATTAACACATGTGGTTGTGGTAACAGCAGCCGGCTGGTAGACCAAGGCCCTTCTAGGCTTGTTGCGCCATGAAGTTTATATAGTGTCACCTTACTTACTTACTTACTTACTCACTGGCACTATCGAACCCATAGGTTCATGACCGCGCTGACATAAGCTCTCCATACATCCCTATCCTGAGCTAATTCTTTCCAATCATTCCCTGTATAATCTACTTCCCTCAAATCATAGTTAATGTTATTCTCCCACCTCATTCTTGGTCTACCAACTGACCGTTTTCCCTCTGGCTTTCCTACAAGGAGCTTCCATGTAAGTCTTTCATTCCCCATACGTGCAACATGTCCTGCCCATCGTAGTCTACGAGACGTAACTGTTCTTATTATATCTGGCTTCCCATAAAGACCATGTAGTTCATTGTTATGTAGTCTTCTCCATTCACCTGTTTTCATCTCTCTTTGGTCCAAAATTTTCCTAAGTACTTTATTTTCAAATACTTGTAATCTCCTTTCTCCCTTAAAGTAAGAGTCCATGTTCGCACCCATATAATATAACTGGTAGAATAATAGTTTTATATATTTTGAGTTTAAGATTTTTTAAAGGAGTTGGGACATCAAGAGTCTCTGCCTTACTTTTCATATCTCCTAAGTTTAATTTAACAAAATTTTCATAAAAGCATAAAACCATGCTTTGACATTGCTCATTATTTTGTAATTAGTTTTTTAATGCGCTGTTTTGAATGTTTACATTCAAAATAAGACATTATTTTTTTATTTATAAACAGATTTTCAATGTTTACACATATTTGTGTCCTTAAAGTTTTATTTTCCTTCTCCACTCGTTCCTATCCATCCACTGCATGTCCTCCAGTCCTCTTGTTATTTCTTAACATAATTACAAAATAATAGTACAACGGATGTCGGATGAACAGTGGCCTAAACGGGTGTTAGATTGGATGGTACCAGGCAGAAGGAAGAGGGGGAGAAGTAGAACATAGTATGAGGGAATATATGATGCCATGATGAAGAGGAAGGACATACATTAAGGGCGAACTGCTGTAAAGTGGAAAGCCTGTATTAAGTAAGTACAAAATAAAAAGTAATGTCAAAAATGTTTTTATGCTCCCTTGAAAAATTTGTTAAATTAGACTTACGAGATTTTAGAAGTAAAGTGTATTTCATTCATCTGTATGTTCGACTCTCTTTTGGTGAAATTTTTTCTTCAGCATTTTATTCTCACTGACATAAAATTAAAACTTATCGACCTTTTTAAACCACAATTTTACTTTTCTCGACCATACTCTTGTTTTTTATATTGATTAGGACTGTTTTCACCTTTCAGGTCTTAAGAGTTTCTAACAATGTCACGAGAAAGTAAATAACACATTTCTGTGATGGATAACGTTATATCTAAGGAGAAGTAATGTCATTTTCATGATTAAAGTTGCAGATGATATTCATAAACAGATAATGAGTTTTGTCTGGAAATTAGCTTCCTTATGCTGTAAACTTTCATTCTCCAAATTAGGTATTCCATACACGCCCACTCTATTCCAAATGGGTTTCTCGAGTTAATAAACAAGATACTTGTGCTAGTATGAATGTTAATAACCGAGCAAATTAATAAGCCTAAACTACTTCTCCATCGTAGTTTAACCTCTCACCTTATAGGCACGACAGCCGGGCCTTATACAGTAAAAGCTCCTTATTCGCGGGGATATGTTCCGCAAATATGCCGCGAATACAGAAAATAAAATACAAAATTATCAAAATAAAATCAGTTTATTGAGAGATTTTAACAATTTATATTAATTACTAGCTAATACCCGGCGTGCGCTGCTATACCTAAATAAATGATGTGTTTTTTTCATTTAGTTGAATAAGTAAAAGGAAAATAAATATACATTTATATCATTATTATTTTTAGATATCCCGTGCTGATTACCCGGCGTTGCCCGGGAATCTACGCATCCCGATGTACTTGGCATAATTGAGCTGAAAGACAAAATTCGTAATTTTGAGTTATCCATAAAAGAATACCCGCCGTGCGCTGTTATGCTTGCCCGGGAATCTACTTATCCCGATCTTCTTGGCATCACTGAGAGACACAAATGGCTATTGTGAGTTATCCTTAAAAGATAAACATACGCCGTCGCGGACTTTTCTGTAGAGTTTGAGTTTTTGAGATGTTCAATTCTGTGTACAATAATTTTGTGTTATGGTTTAGGCAGCGTAAGCCATTTAAGCTTACAAAAAGCGACATTTTTTCACGTTTTTTCACTACAGAAGGTGATTTTTAAGGGTGAAGGGCTTGAGCATTAAAACTCTCTTATAACCTATAACCTTTCCGGGAAAATCCGGAACATTTTTCAAAAAGCCCCATGACAATCGGATGAATGGTATGACAGTACATGCTTGCCCGGGAATCTCTTTGGCATCAATGAAAGACAAAAATGACTATTGTGTTTTATCTGTAAAAGATAAACATATGCTGTCGCGGACTTTTTTGTAGATTTTTTTTTAGTAAATGAATCCTGTGTACATTAATTTTGTGTATTTATTATGGTTTAGGCAGCGTAAGCCATTTAAGGATAAAAAGGGGATTTTTTTCACTTTTTTTTCACTTCAAAGGATGTTTATAGCCTGTGTTCATCCTGGGAATCTCCTGAACATTTTGCAAAAGACCCCATCACAATCGGATCAACAGTATGGCCGCGCATATAGTACGAACAAACAAACAACATTTATTTTTATATATTAGATTACTGTCGGGCTTAGGCAACGGCTTAAAGAACTTAGTAATTTTTTCCTGTTTTGCCGTTTTTAAAAGATCTTTCAATTCAGATTGATATTCAGCTGTGAATTCAGCGATAGAATTCCTTAATTTGTCTTCGTATTTCCTGATGAATCGTACAGTTTATTCATTAATATTGAAACAGCGTGATATAGACGCAAACGACTCGCCTACGCGTATAAATGGTCAAGCATTTCTATTTTTACTTTAAGCGGCAACACTACATTTTTTCCGCTTCAGAACTAGTTTTCTTTGCTTTTACTCGACATTTTAAATTGGCAACAAAGCAGAGGAGACACGTGTTATTCAATCAAAATTATTGCAACGAATGACAAGTTGAAACAATAAAACACCGATCGTCGCCAGGGCGGCATTTATCAACGGATATAACGGCACGCGAAATACGACGGCGGTGGCTTTTAAAAACGAACCATTGGCTGAGTGACAATAAGATTTGTTTTACTTTGATATAAATTTGCCCATTTGGTTCGAATCGCTCTTTGTAAAAATATTTTTGTCTTTATTATTATGAATAATTTTTCCTTATTTAAAAGACCTCCATTCATTTATTAATATAAAACCTATTAGTAAAAAGCCAGAGCGAATCCCTCTATTTGTTTGAGCAGACCTTGGCACGTGCCTGCAGTAAAAAATGTTACCGATGCGTTAATATAGGATACTAATCCTTCTAATATACCAACTGGATCCGTGAATAAAGAAATTTTTATCCGCGAATACAGGAACTGTGTCGCAAATTTTTAACCCGCGAATATGGGAAGCACGAATAAGGAGCTTTTTGCCAGTGGCAAGGCTTGTCGGGAGAGAGATTTTAAACGCTGTATCACGTACGTGACTTTTTTTACCGCACAAGGATATGGAGGGCGTCCCCGAATGTGTGATCAGTTTAATCCAGGGGTTCCTCCGAGAAAACTTGAATATCTAAGATGAAACACACCATTCACTTACATATTATATTTAAAAAACTTAGTCTGTGGTGCGACATACCTAGTAGGCTTGTAATACGTGATAACCACAGAGGTGGACTAAGCACCTTCTCAGTATAAGGATGGCATACACATTCGTACTAAACATGGCGAATGTGATAATGATTATTATGATGGACAGGTAACTTGAGGACCATTTGGGTCTTACTTCCTAACATTTGTCTTACAGGAGAAGGAAATCCCCGAAAAAAAAGCAACCATCCAGGAAAATTGTCTCGACCGTGGATCGAATCCAGATTCCCTGCATACGAGGCAGTGGCGATAAACCCCAAACTACAGCGGTGGTCACTTCTGGGTAAGAAATAATAATAATAATAATAATAATAATAATAATAATAATAATGATAATAATAATAATACATTAATAATAATACATTAATAATAATACATTAATAATAATAATAACATATGAATAATACTAATAATAATACATAAATAATAATAATAATGATAATAATAGAGCTTTATTAAAGTTGGCAGAATTAAAGACCATAAGGCCTTATCTTCCACTCATCCAGCGAATAATAGAATAGTACAAATATATTGTCTTTTGTTTAACCTACATTTTAAAAATATTTTTAAAATTGTAATCAATATGAAAAATATTCCCTTAGCATAGTGTATAAGTTTATAAAAATGTATAGTGGTTCTGTTGATGTTATATATCTTAATATATAAAAATTACGTGTCACGTTGTTTGTCCGCGATGGAATCCTAAACTACTGAACCGATTTTAATACAATTTTGCATACTGTGTGCTGTTTGATCCAACTTGAGACCTACGGTTGTTTATAACTAAATGTATAGTCACATTATTTTTTATTGCAAATTATTTGCTTATTATTTAACAGAGAGTTATAATTATCTGTGAGTTCCATACGATTCTAACAGATGACGCACATTATTTTTTATTGCAAATTATTTGCTTATTATTTAACAGAGAGTTATAATTATCTGTGAGTTCCATACGATTCTAACAGATGACGGTGTAAGGTAATTGATTTATTATTTAACCAGGTGGCTGTGCTTTTGTTGCAACCGCTAATTTCAATTGAATTACAAATATTGATTATTTCATAATTTAAGTGTGTTCAGTGTTTATTTTATTTTCAATATATTCATAATAATATTCATTTCGTGTGTAAGTATTAGTTTTAAGTAATCTGGCTGAAAGACAGCAACTTAATTTAAATTTAACTGGACCGAGAAGGGACATGGAACAATATGGCGAATCAGTTCTGAGACCATGAATGATAAGATATCAAGTGGATTTCCGCAAATTGGTATAGGCCTATGTGACATAAATCTTACATTTAAGAAGAATGTAAATTTAAAAACATATGAAGGTCCTAAGGAACGGAATAACAGAACTGTAAGTAAGTCTGTTAATTATATAATATGCCTAATATTACAGAAACAATCTCCATGCCTCAATTAAATGAAAAACAAGATGACTATAATATATCACAAGATGATATTACTATAGAGAGACTTCTTGATGATGATGAGAATCCAAACTGCCAACAAGTTCGTAGAAAAAAACGAAAGTGTAATGAAATCAGCAAGCCTCCTCAAAATATTCCATCAATAAATGTATATAATCCTTATGTGCACTTCTGGATGATACTGAGAATGCAGACAACATAAATTCATCTCAATCAACAAAACCACTTTCACATAAACCACCACCCATATTTATACCGGGTGTAGTTAACGTACCAGAACTAAAAAATTGTGTAAAACAAAAACTTTCTGATTTAGATTTCTCACTTAGTTTACTACAACATAATTTAACGTTACCTTAGACACAGCAACGCGTGGCCGACTTCTATCTATCTATATATATATATAAAACAAAGTCGGATTAGTTACACTATTTATAACTCAAGAAAGATTTTTATGATCTTTGATTTGTTGGATTTGTTCCGCCCCGAATATCAGATAACTATTAAAACATCGGAAAAATTAACGTAAAAATATTTAAAGGCGATACGACGTTCGCCGGGCCAGCTAGTATATATATGTTTTTCTCAACACAGAGCCAATACTTATTGTAGCTATCCAAATTCCTCACGACGCTGGATGGACACTGGTCATATACTGGCGGAAATCCCATGAGACTATTTCATTCCCAATGGAGACTCGAACCAGCGCAAATCCTGTAGCTCTGCGCCAAGGCTTCTTGCCTTAACCACTCGGTACGGCACCGAACTTGTATTAATATACTACTGTTTCCAACAATCTCTTTTAAGGTCTTCTAATAATACGTCTTTTCCCCTGCGGTATGTTGTGAACTAACTGTCGGAGTATTCTGATACTTTCCATTCTATTCACACGCTGAACCCAATCTTGTCTATATTACTGTAGATTAATGAACAGTAGGTGTTTTTTTTTTAATTTTCTGCAGTCTCTGCATTTCTCTTATGATCCAGAAGACTATACAGAAGTTTTTCGTAAAATCCTGTAGATTCTGAAGATGACATTTGTAAAATGATAATGTTGCTTGTGGTACTGCATGGATGGTAAACGTGTCTTCTTACATGAAGGGAGGAAAGAAGGTTGTTGAGTCTGGTCGAAATGGCGTTAGAGACCGTGGGTTTCTTCTACTATACCAGATTCAACCCAGGAAGTTACTGTGTGTTTGGGGTAGAGAACTGGGTTGCCAATTTAACAGTAATTTCATGAGAGAAATCCGTAAATAAAACTGAAGTATGCAACACAGCAGGTAAAGAGTTGTAAGTTGTAGCCGTCCAAGTCACCCCCTCTTAATGAAAAAAACAGTTACCACTTGTTACTGAGCTCGTGCGGACCTGTACTATCCTGTGTGAAAGTGTTGACTGTTATACCGTATTTATCATAAAACTAGTTTGCATGCTGTAAAAGAAAAACTATGTTTTTTTTAAATGTATAGTACATAGATTTGGAAAAAGTACTGCTAACCTTCCTCCTTACCTTGTCGTGGTGGAGTGGCTTGTGTGCTTAAATGATCCTGAGAGCTATGCCGGCGGTAGCATTGCTGCCGATAGGGTTACCCATGCCGGACTGGTCGAAGGTGATAAGCCAGACGAAATAAGTACCTTGGTCGAAAGAGTGACGATCTTTCACCGTAAAAATACAACCGTCAAGAAATGCGGACATGGGTTCTACTGGGGTAAAATTTTCCGGAGGTCAAATAGTCCCCCATTCGGTTCTCCGGGCGGGGACTACTTCAGGGAACCCATTCCAAAGGCTCAAACACAGGGACATGTTCCTAGGAACATGGAATGTTAGGACTTTATACAATAGCGGGGCACTAGAGATATTAACGCGGGAATTGGATAAATCGCCCTTGGATATAGTCGCTTTACAGGAAGTTAGGTGGCCAGGAGAAGGTAGTCAGGAATCAGGAAGCTTTGCATTATACTATGGGGGTGCAGAAAGACCTGCATTTGGAACGGGTTTTTTAGTCAGAAGGAGGATCCTATCCGCTATCCGAGATATTAAGTTTGTTAGTGATAGGATATCATACATAATTCTAAAGGGTAAACGACATGATTTTATAATTGTAAATGTACATGCCCCCACAGAAGATAAAGATGACAAGATCAAGGATGAGTTCTATGAAGAATTAGAATGCTTATTTGATAGCCTTTCACGATATCATATGAAAATTGTCTTAGGAGATTTTAATGCAAAAGTGGGGCAGGAAGATATATTCAAACCAACAATAGGCAAATTCAGTCTTCATGAAGATAGTAACGACAACGGGGTTAGATTAGTCACATATGCCACATCAAAGAATCTCATTGTTAAGAGCACAACATTTCAACATAAGGATATTCATAAATACACCTGGACGTCCCCAGATGGAGAAACTCGGAACCAGATAGATCATGTATTAGTGGATAAACGCTGGCACAGTAGCATCATTGATGTTAGATCAGTTAGAGGGACAGACTGCAATTCAGATCATCATCTGGTCAGGGTGAAAATCAGACAACGGCTATCGCTTATGAGAGGAACAAACGCTAAAGATGATTCAGTAAAATATGAATTAAAAAACTTGAAAAATGATGAAATGCGGCAAGAATACCAAATCAAAATTGCTAATAGATTTGAAGTACTGGAATCTTCAGATGACAATGTGGCAAACGAAGAAGAAACTGATATAAATAAAGAATGGGAGGCTATAAGAGATACTATTAAATTGTCAGCATCAGAAAGCATTGGTTGTTTAAAAAAGAGGCAAAACAAGAAATGGTTTGATGAGGAATGTGCCGACATTGTAAAGAAAAGAAAGCTAGCAAAAATGAAATGGTTACACGAGCCAAATGAGGTAAATTTAGAGCAATTGGGTAGTGTTAGACGGGAAACCACCAAGTTACTAAAGAGTAAAAAGAGGGAATATTTGAGAGAGAAGATTAATGATCTTGAAATGAATGCAAAAAATAGGAACATTAGAGAATTATATCAGGGAATTAGTATAGAGAATAAAGGGTTTCAGGCTAGAACAAACATAATTCGGAATGAAAATGGGGATATGAGTGCAGATTCCAAGAGTATATTAAATAGATGGAAAAGTTATTTTAATCTGCTATTAAATGTACATACAGAACAGGACATTGAGGAGGATAAGTTACAGACAGCAGAAATGCTAGTCGCAGAGCCAAGTGCATTAGAGGTTGAAATGGCAATTGAAAAATTGAAGATGTATAAAGCATCAGGTTCAGATGAGATCCCAGCAGAACTGATAAAATCAGGGGGAGAAAAATTGATGGACAAGATACGCTGGTTGCTTAGTATGATTTGGGAAAAAGAAGCTCTTCCAGATGAATGGAAGGAATCAATTATCGTACCAATTTATAAGAAAGGAGATAAAACTGATTGCAACAACTATAGGGGCATCTCATTACTTTCAACTTCGTACAAAATTCTAACAAATATATTAGTAAGCAGACTTGCTCCCTATATTGATGACATTCTAGGAGATCATCAATGTGCATTTAGAAGAAACAGGTCTACAACAGATCAGATTTTTAGTATAAGACAGATTTTAGAAAAGAAATGGGAATATAATGGTACTGTACATCAACTATATGTAGACTTCCAAAAAGCATATGATTCAATTAAGAGGGAGAAGATATATAGTATCCTGCTGGAGTTCGGAATTCCCAAAAAGTTAGTTAGACTTATACGAATGTGTCTAAATGGCTCAACGAGTAGGGTGCGTGTAGGCAAACAGTTTTCAGACACTTTTGAAATCCAGAATGGGTTGAAGCAAGGAGAATGCACTATCTCCTCTACTATTTAATTTTGTACTAGAGCATGCCATTAAATCTTTAGAGAATAAGGAAGGCTTACAACTGAATGGTATTAATAAGCTGTTAGTTTATGCTGATGATGTGGTACTACTGGCCGATAGCGAGGAGATACTAAAGGCCAACACGCACACACTATTGAGTAACACTAAGAAATTAGGACTGGAAGTAAATATCAGTAAAACTAAATATATGGTCACACGTAGAAATACATTATATAATGGAAATGGACAGCTAATGACAAATGAGGGAAATTTTGAGGAATTGGGCTGAATTCAAATACCTAGGAACAATAATCACAAATAGGAATGAGATGCACAAAGAAATTAAACATAGGCTCAATTCTGGAAATGCATGCTATTATGCATTGCAGAGACTTTTGATGTCCCAACTCCTTTCAAAAAACGTTAAGCTGAAAATATATAAAACTATTATTCTACCAGTTATATTATATGGGTGCGAAACATGGACTCTTACTTTAAGGGAGGAAAGGAGATTACGAGTATTTGAGAATAAAGTTCTTAGGAAAATTTTTGGACCAAAGAGAGATGAACAGACAGGTGAATGGAGAAGACTACATAACAATGAACTACATGGTCTTTATAGGAAGCCAGATATAATAAGAACAGTTAAGTCCCGTAGACTGCGATGGGCAGGACATGTTGCGCGTATGGGGAATGAAAGACGTGCATGGAAACTTCTTGTAGGAAAGCCAGAAGGAAAACGCCCAGTTGGTAGACCAAGAATGAGGTGGGAGAACAACATTAACTATGATTTGAGGGAAGTAGATTATACAGGAAATGATTGGAAAGCATTAGCTCAGGATAGGGATGTATGGAGAGCTTATGTCCGCGCGGCCATGAACCTACGGGTTCGATAGTGCCAGTGAGTAAGTAAGTAAGTAAGTAACCTTCCTCCTCCTCCCCTCCCTAAACAAACAAAATCGTTATTATGAGTTTGGCAACATCTTCCCCCTGTACGTAGGGGGATACTGGTATTGCCCGTAAGGTCTGTAGTAACTTCCTGGGAGGGTAGAGTGTAGGAGATTCGGTAAATAATGGCAACAACATTGTAAATCAGCGATACTAGTGGTGACCATTCTAATCTTATAGTATATTGTTGAGTAGTATTTGTTGTATAAATCTGTAGTATTGAAAGTCTCGAAATAGCAATATTTTGTGAATACATTCACTGTTTCTCACATGTATTAGGTAATACTGCTCTAAAAAAATGTCCAGTAGGATTTGTTTAGAAGGTGGAATTGAGAAGTACTCGAAAATCAACCATATTCACCAGACAGGAGCCCTTGTGACTATAACTTATTACCAAAGATCAAATAACCTCTACGAGGCATTCGATTACAATCAGGAGTTGATATCCAGAAAGCTCGAGATCGATCAGATGACAGAAATGGTGTTGCAGATGAAGTGCTCCATATTCCAAGGATTTGGCAACGAATAATTGGTTTGGTAGGTGACTATAATTTAAGTTCGTAATGTCAAAAACCTGAATATTTTCTTTTGTAACAGTGTTGCCATTACTTATCGAATGCCCTAATATTTAAACACTCGATGAACAACTTGTTAAATTTTGTTGGTAGAGTTCTGTTTCATTCTGTATATAACCAATCTAATATTTAATAATGTTAACACATTAATATTACTGTAAATACCTTTTAACATATAGAAATTTTGCTCACGCCGCTGTTACCAATGTGTTTCGCAGGAGTGAATTGTAACCTACAAAACTTTATCTCGCATCTAATCCAATATGGATAGAAGCCAAGGACATACATGTTAGTATAGAAAATCATCTGAACCACTCCTCTTCTTATAATGCCTCTGGTGTCGCATAAGAAACGCAGATCAATTCCAAAGATACTGTATGTTCCATGACAATAGCCCATGTTTACAAACCAGTTTCAATCTTCATATAATTGTTTAACTTAAATATGTGCATCATCATTATCACTTGTGAAATTGTTAGATAAAGCTCTGTAACGTAGTAATTTATTTTTAATTTGTACTTTCTAAGTGCCATGAAGATAAAGATTCACTATCAATCGTGATAGCCCACGATTAAAAGTAATACTTGAAGATAAATGATAAGCTCTTCATCTCTACTTTATAACATTGCAATTACAGATTAAATTACTCTATAAATGTATTTTTTAAGCAAGGAAATTATAGAAGTCAACGCAAATAAATAAATACATAACCAGTCACGCAGGAAATGTGTAAATTAAGAGAATTCCCCAGCAAGTCCAATTTATGGCCCAATTCTCTTGTTTGCAAAAAAATGTATTAACTTTTGTCACTAAATCACAGGCCCTTTATATTATAATTACATTGAGAGAAAACAAACATGGAGGCTGCTAGACCTATTTTTAAATCAAGCCTTCTAGTGGTGGCATTTTTATTTTCTCCTTCGGAAATATCTTTCTCGTTTTTTTTTCAATGGCATATAGGCCTACCGAATTTGGTTTCCAAAAAAAAAATAGCTGATAGAGCCTTACATCAGAGGCGGTCAAGGAAACATTCACAAAAGACTATCAAATACGCATTCTAGTTCTTCGTAAATCTCATCCTTATCTTATGTGGGACCATGTACATTTACAAATCATGTCCTTTACCCTTTAGAATTATGTATGATAACCTATCGTTGATAAACTTAATATCTCGGATGGCGGGGAGGATCCTCCTTCGGACTAAGAAACCCGTTTCAAATTCAGTTCTCGCTGCACCCCCGTAGTATAATGCAAAGCTTCCTGATTCCCCTGACTACCTTATGGGCATCTAACTTCTTGTAAAGCGACTATATCCAAGGGTGATGTATCTAATTCCCGCTTCAATAGGCCTATTTCTAGTCACCCACTTTTATAAAATGTCCTAACATTCCATGTTTCTAGCAACATGTCCTGTGCTTAAGCCTTTGGAATGGATTCCCTGAAATAGTCCCCGTCTGGAAAACCGAACGCGGCGGACTATTTTACCTCCAGAAAATTTTACCCCAGTGGAAACCATATTCGCGTTTCTTGAAGGTTGTATTTTTATATGAATGATCGTTGGTCTTTCGACAGAGTACTTTTTTCGTCTGGCTTACTGCCTTCGACCTCCTCGACATGGGTAACCTTTATGTGGAACGAACACTGCATGACTTCGTGCTCACTGCGAGAATCCTGGGGATTCTTATTTTCGAGCTCTTGTTACCGGTACACGAGACCCTCGTGGCCGCACTCCCTTCCAGCCGCTCTCGCTTATGAGAACGAGCGGGAGTAAGACAGAGTTCGACCGCCTTTAATAAACACATTTGTTTTGGCATCATGGTTATTATTATACTTACTTACTTACTCACTGGCACTATCGAACCCGTAGGTTCATGGCCGCACGGACATAAGCTCTCCATACATCCCTATCCTGAGCTAATGCTTTCCAATCATTCCCTGTATAATCTACTTCCCTCAAATCATAGTTAATGTTATTCTCCCACCTCATTCTTGGTCTACCAACTGGGCGTTTTCCCTCTGGCTTTCCTACAAGAAGCTTCCATGCAAGTCTTTCATTCCCCATACGTGCAACATGTCCTGCCCATCGCAGTCTACGAGACTTAACTGTTCTTATTATATCTGGCTTCCTATAAAGACCATGTAGTTCATTGTTATGTAGTCTTCTCCATTCACCTGTCTGTTCATCTCTCTTTGGTCCAAAAATGTTCCTAAGTACTTTATTCTCAAATACTTGTAATCTCCTTTCCTCTCTTAAAGTAAGAGTCCATGTTTCGCACCCATATAATATAACTGGTAGAATAATAGTTTTATATATTTTCAGTTTAACGTTTTTTGAAAGGAGTTGGGACATCAAAAGTCTCTGCAATGCATAATAGCACGCATTTCCAGAATTGAGCCTATGTTTAATTTCTTTGTGCATCTCATTCTTATTTGTGATTATTGTTCCTAGGTATTTGAATTCAGCCACTTCCTCAAAATTTCCCTCATTTGTCATTAGCTGTCCATTTCCATTATTTAATGAATTTCTACGTGTGACCATATATTTAGTTTTATTGATATTTACTTCCAGTCCTAATTTCTTAGTGTTACTCAATAGTGTGTGCGTGTTGTCCTTTAGTATCTCCTCGCTATCGGCCAACAATACTACATCATCAGCATATACTAACAGCTTATTAATACCATTGAGTTGTAAGCCTTCCTCATTCTCCAAAGATTTAATGGCATGCTCTAGTACAAAATTAAATAGTAGAGGAGATAGTGCATCTCCTTGCTTCACCCATTCTGGATTTCAAAAGTGTCCGAAAACTGTTTGCCTACACGCACCCTACTCTTTGTGCCATTTAGACACATTCGTATAAGTCTAACTAACTTTTTAGGAATTCCGAACTCCAGCAGGATACTATATAACTTCTCCCTCTTAATTGAATCATATGCTTTTTTGAAGTCTACATACAGTTGATGTACAGTACCATTATATTCCCATTTATTTTCTAAAATCTGTCTTATACTAAAAATCTGATCTGTTGTAGACCTATTTCTTCTAAATGCACATTGATGATCTCCTAGAATGTCATCAATATAGGGAGTGAGTCTGCTTACTAATATATTTGTTAGAATTTTGTACGAAGTTGAAAGTAATGAGATGCCCCTGTAGTTGTTGCAATCAGTTTTATCTCCTTTCTTATAAATTGGTACGATAATTGATTCTTTCCATTCATCTGGAAGAGCTTCTTTTTCCCAAATCATACTAAGCAACCAGATTTATTCAATATCTTGTCCATCAATTTTTCTCCCCCTGATTTTATCAGTTCTGCTGGGATCTCATCTGAACCTGATGCTTTATACATCTTCAATTTTTCAATCGCCATTTCAACCTCTAATGCACTTGGCTCTGCGACTAGCATTTCTGCTGTCTGTAAATTATCCTCCTCAATGTCCTGTTCTGTATGTACATTTAATAGCTGATTAAAGTAACTTTTCCATCTATTTAATATACTCCTGGAATCTGCAATCATATCCCCATTTTCATTCCGAATTATGTTTGTTCTAGCCTGAAACCCTTTCTTCTCTATACTAATTCCCTGATATAATTCTCTAATGTTCCTATTTTTTGCATTCATTTCAAGATCATTAATCTTCTCTCTCAAATTTTCCCTCTTTTTACTCTTTAGTAGCTTGGTGGTTTCCCGTCTAATACTACCCAATTGTTCTAAATTTACCTCATTTGACTCGTGTAACCATTTCAATTTTTGCTAGCTTTCTTTTCTTTACAATGTCGGCACATTCCTCATCAAATCATTTCTTGTTTTGTCTCTTTTTTCAAATAACCAATGCTTTCTGATGCTGACAATTTAATAGTATTTTTTATAGCCTCCCATTCTTTATTTATATCAGTTTCTTCTTCGTTTGCCACATTTTCATCGGAAGATTCCAGTACTTCAAATCTATTAGCAATGTTGATTTGGTATTCTTGTCGCATTTCATCATTTTTCAAGTTTTTTAATTCAAATTTTACAGAATCATCTTTAGCGTTTGTTCCTCTCATAAGCGATAGCCGTTGTCTGATTTTCACTCTGACCATATGATGATCCGAATTGCAGTCTGTCCCTCTAACTGATTTAACATCGATGATGCTACTGTGCGAGCGTTTATCCACTAATACATGATCTATCTGGTTCCGAGTGTCTCCATCTGGGGACGTCCAGGTGTATTTATGAATATCCTTATGCTGAAATGTTGTGCTCTTAACAATGAGATTCTTTGATGTGACAAATGTGACTAATCTAACCCCGTTGTCGTTACTATCTTCATGAAGACTGAATTTGCCTATTGTTGGTTTGAATATGTCTTCCCGCCCCACTTTTGCATTAAAATCTCCTAAGACAATTTTCATATGATATCGTGAAAGGCTATCAAATAAGCATTCTAATTCTTCATAGAACTCATCCTTGATCTTGTCATCTTTATCTTCTGTGGGGGCATGTACATTTACAATTATAAAATCATGTCGTTTACCCTTTAGAATTATGTATGATACCCTATCACTAACAAACTTAATATCTCGGATAGCGGATAGGATCCTCCTTCTGACTAAAATACCCGTTCCAAATACAGGTCTTTCTGCACCCCCGTAGTATAATGCAAAGTTTCCTGATTCCTGACTACCTTCTCCTGGCCACCTAACTTCCTGTAAAGCGACTATATCCAAGGGCGATTTATCTAGTTCCCGCGTTAATATCTCTAGTGCCCCGCTATTGTATAAAGTCCTAACATTCCATGTTCCTAGGAACATGTCCCTGTGTTTGAGCCTTTGGCATAGGTTCCCTGAAGTAGTCCCAGCCTGGAGAACCGAATGGGGGACTATTTGACCTCCGGAAAATTTTACCCCAGTTGAACACATGTCCGCATTTCTTGACGGTTCTATTTTTACGGTGAAAGATCGTCACTCTTTCGACCAAGGTACTTTTTTCGTCTGGCTTATCACCTTCGACCAGTCCGGCATGGGTAACCCTATCGGCAGCAATGCTACCGCCGGCATAGCTCTCAGGATCATTTAAGCACGCAAGCCACTCCACCACGACAAGGTAAAGATACCATGGAGGGTATGGTTATTATTATAGTAATTATTTTTATTATTCAACTCTTTATCAACATTTCATCAGCGTTGAGCATTCAAGGGTTTAGGCAATAGTAGACTCGAGTCGATGGTCAGAAATTCAAATGTTATAAAAACAATGTTTATAATTTTTATTGCCTTAAATTTTTAATTAATTGGTATATTCCGAATTTGATTGGTATAATTATTCCAAGTTTCTAATTTAATCCTCCCTTGCCATGTGTAAAGCGTCAAGTTAACACAGTAGCATAAAAACCAATTGCTTATTTTTGTTGGTCTGCAAGCTCTCTCTGTGATTCAGCGATACAAAATATCATGTTAATGTTATTTTTCTTTTAGTCGTTACTTCATACATCACGAATTTAAATGCATTTCCCTTCAACAACTGAATCAACATTTAAATATTTATTAGTACGTTTAAATGTTGGTAGTCATGCCTATTTTGGTATAAATCATGTTTATATATAGTGAAGGTTCAGGGAAATAATGAGCTAAAAATTCGAAATATACCAATTCAAAAAAAAAAAAATGTAACCGGTAGAGGATTAACACATATTTTGAATAGAGTATTCCGATTATTGTTATTATGTAATTATATTTATTATTTGTCTCTTACATGTCATCATCGTTTAACATTCAAGGATTTAAGCAATTAATTATTATTACACGGCTAATAATAGTTTTATGAATGTTTTTGTTGTACACTCAGTAGCATTAAAACGTCTTGGCTCTGGTTTGAATGTTTACTCGGAATCGCGGAAGAAATATGTAATGAACTTTTCCTATTCCCTTATCCTACTCCTAGGGTCTTACTTACTTGCATATTATCAATGAAATAACAAAAAAGGGGGGAATAAGTACAATATAAATGCCAGTACACTTACATCTGATCAATTAAGACAAATCGAAGGTTCAGAAATGGAATTTCTCCGCTTTGTAACTGGAAATATAGGCCTATTATTAGATCTAAAAAACAGTACTGTTATTAGAAATGAATTGCTCATACCACCTATCACCAACATGAAGAGAAAAATATAGAATAAATTGGAGACACCATGTCCTACCCACATCAAACACTTGGATGTCAAGAACTGTTTTTATAATACAATCCGTGGCGGACAAGAAATATAGGTCGACCTTTAAAGAGATGTCATGAGTAATTTTTAGGCGAGACAGACTAATAGGTCTAATCTTTGAAGACGATGATGCCAGTGTCAATGTCATAATTCGGACCTCACGTACTTGACCTTGTGTATTATATTTCATTTAACAGAACTAGAGATTAATAGATAGATAGATCATCGGTTGATTAATGTCTTTGACATCGTCCGATTCCTAATAACTAGAGATTAATAAAACATTCAAATTTTTAGAATTTTTTGGTAGAATTTTCTAAGATTTAAGCAACGGGTAATAGTTATAGAACGTACGTTCTATATTCGTCAGATAACATTTGCTCCGTTTTTTGGTCAAACGCATAAAGTAAATGCAAGACAGGAAACAAATTATAAATTAGGTAGGCCTATTTTTTACACGCTTTATATTAGCTTGGCCTGTATCTATCTATCTATGTTAACGGAATTTTCAACGCGATTTTCCACCCACACTTAAAACCATTGGATCGACTTGAAACTTTGTTATACTTGTAAAAGATCCGTGACAATACAACAATTTCATATTTTGTTTCTAAAATCATGGCCTGAATCATCAGAAAATAAAAAAAAAGTGTCTTTGAATCTATGTAACGGAATTTTTAACACGATTTTCACCCACTTAGAGACATTGGATCGACTTGAAACTTTGTATATGTGTAAAGGACCCGTGACAATACAATGATTTCATATTTATTTTAAGCTAGGTCAAAACAAACAGTGTTACCGATGCACAAATTACCCCTTTTAGTTTATATTCTCAAAACAATTTAAATAAATAATATATAAAATAATGTTCCAGAGTGTACCAGCCCTACAGGACACGCAGAGCAGTATAAGAAAATTGCAATTTCAAATGTTTCTCATAAAAATGAGAAGAGATTGTACCATATAGTAGGAAGACAGTTATTTTGACAGATAACAAGATAAGTTGAATAACTAGGACATTCCACGGAGTGGTTTATGTTGGCCCGGACAACATTTTCTTACTTTTTGTGCCACACTGCTGCTGATGGCTATTTATAGTTCCAGTGACAGCAGACTGCAGCATACCTTGCGCCTTAGGAATGCTGTGTGATAAAAAAACTGAAGCATATTTCTAAACTGTGCTAAATAAATACCTGCGGAATTGAAATAACTGCGACTTTATCACATATAAACTATAGTATGGTTCAAAATGTTTTCCTCACAAACTTGACCTTATAGAGGAGGTTCAACGTGGATTATCTGATTATGGAACAGATTCCTCTAAATGAACTAAGGTGCCGCCAAATTCTTTAAGTTTCAAGGCCATAACTATTAGGCTACTACTCCAGTACAAACTTTTAATTCCTAAATAATGGGATATCTAATCCTAGTCTACTAATTAGATTTCATAACCTCATCAAAAACGATATAAAGGCACAACTTTAGAATAGGAACTTGCGTTGCAGGAATAATTTTGAGCGGTGAAAACTTGGAATATCAGTTTAACTAAATACTGAATAATTAATTACTTTATGCACCCACTTAAGTTAAACGAGGATATGTATTTTTAAAATACAATAGTCTGTAATCGCTGACGATGGGGCTATGAAGCTTTGAAACATATGTTTGACAAAACAACTCTAAGAGGTAAGAATGAACAGACAAAATGTCTTAATTATTAAGGATTTATTTTCATTTGACAATTTTGTTTTACATATGATGTTCAAACTGGTTATCACCAGATTCAATATAGTCATAACACAGCTGGTCGAACTTATTATTATTATTATTATTATTATTATTATTATTATTATTATTATTATTATTATTATTATTGCAGTAACCGAGCTCTTTAAGACATCGTGTCTTGGTGCAGAACTTCGGGATTTACGCTGGTCCGAGTCCACATGGGGGAAATTTTCTCAAGGAATTTCGGCTAATATAGGACCGGTGTCTACCTAGCATCGTGAGAAATTTGGGTAACTACAAAAGTACCACTTGCAGGTTAAGAAAATCAGCTATAGCGGCTGGGTGGTCCGAAATGCTCACCGCATGATACCGCTATACTAGCTGGACTATCGTTCACATCTGTGATTAACACATGTAGGCGTAAGACCGTAAGTTGGTTGGTAGGACAAGGGCATTCTAGACAAGCCACGAAATGAATATAATAATAATAATAATAATAATAATAATAATAATAATTATTATTATTATTATTATTATCATCATCATCAGCATCATCGCAGTAACCGATCTGTTTACGGTATCGTGTCTTCGTGCAGAGATTCGGCTGGTTCGAGTCCACGTGGCGGGAAAATTTTTCTCAAGGAATTTCGCTAATATAGGACCGGTGTCCACCCGGCATCGTGAGAAATTTGGGTAGCTGCAATAAGTATCACCTCTAAGTTAAGAAAATCAGCTACAGTGGCTGGGGGATTCGACATGCTCACCACATGATATCCCTATATGGCTGGATGATCGTCCACGTCTGTTATTAATACATGAAGACGTGAGACCAACAGTCAGCTAGTTGGGCAAGGACATTCCAGAATAGTCACGCAATGAAGTTTATTATTATTATTATTATTATTATTATTATTATAACGGAATGTTGGTATCCGCGAATAAATAAATATCACAACCGTTACTGAAACTGTGAAAGTTTCCCAAGATAACACATATCACGGATGGCCAGTGACAAAATACCTCAAAAACAGTTTGTAGAACTAACAGAGATAGATAGATAGATAGATAGGCCTATATATATTTATATGTATAGATAGATAGTAAGATAGCGAGAGAGATGTTGGAAGACCGAAGAAGCGATGGAGAGATCAGGTCATCTGAGGCGAAACGGGGCAGAAGGCCTAATCCTTGATAGAATTTGAATGTTTATCGTTGTTGTAGTCTAAATAAAAACAGTAAAATGAACATATATTAAAAATTAAAAATGAAATTCATGTCAAAATAAATATGTAGGTCCTATAGTGTAAGATTTTTTCCTGTTTTCTTTTTTAATTATGAAACAAAAAACAGCTAAGAGCAGAGAACTCTGATGATCCTTTGTTAGTAAATTCTACTTAAATTTGATATCTGGGATATAAAACAGTATGATACAAGACTCTAGATTTTTACGACTCAATAAAAAACGCTATTCCGTATTGTATATCACCAGTATATGGGCGTGTACAAAAAAAGTTACTTTTCTTTTTGTTTAATAAAGTTTATGGAACATAAACGGATCTACTTTAATTATTTTAAGATCATTAATTTTACCTTATCATGTAGAGATTGTATTTGTTTAATGGTGCATAGGATGGGAAGTAAATTTGTGGATCCGTACAGACGTGTCTATTACATGCACATAGAATCTAGAAATTTGTTATTACAAATGACATTAATAAACTGAGAGCGTAAATAAATGTAATGTTGTGGAACGTAAACAATGACTGCGCGTTTAACTGCATTCAGAGCAATTTTATTTGTAAGGACTAATTACTCTTTATAGTTCTGTTTATGCTGTGCTGTACGCCTACGTACCTACAGACTGTAATGTTATTTATATTATAAGGATTTAAAGTGAGGTTTTTGTATGCAGATGATTTGGTTAATTTTCGCACATCAGAGCAGATGATTTGGTTCTTCTTTTCCAGTTTACAAGTATTAGTCCTAAATTATACAGATATTAATGATTAATTAATAACACATGCACAATATAGAGCTGATAAGGAATATACAAAATGTAGGCCTATTAAAATAATTTAGAACTTTATTAAATTATTGATTTGATAATGGAAGTATGAACTATATAATAATAATAATAATAATAATAATAATAATAATAATAATAAAATAATAATAATAATCTATCTCTATCTATCTTCGGGTTTTTACAGCTGCTGCCGTCTTCCCGTGCCAAACCTCCAAAGCCTACGGTCTTGGGCATCTTCGATGCTTAGCCCTCTAGCTTGCATTACTGTCTTCATGTTTTCCTTCCATGTTAACCTTGTTCTCCCTCTTTTCTTCTTTCTGTTCGGATGCCATTCATATAGTTGCTTCGGCCATCGCTCATCTTCCATTCTTAAGACATGTCCTAACCACTTTAATTCCTTCTCCTCAATTCTTTCAATTATGCTTTCTTCTGCTTCCATTATGTTTCTAATTTCCTTATTTGTGACATGTTCTAATCTAGACTTTCTGGCACTTCTCCGTAAATAATCCATTTCTAGGGCTATTAGTCTATTCTTGTAGGCCTAGTACTTATTGATTGTCCATACCTCACTTCCATACATTGCAACAGATTCCACCAATGTTTTACCAATATATTTTTTTGTGTCTTTCCAAATATGCTTATCCCACCATATGGAATTTAACGATGATATTATTTTGCTACTCAATTCAATTCTATGTTTTATGTTCTCTTTGCCTATACCTTCAATGTTATCCATAATTATTCCCAAATATTTAGTTTGTTTCACTTGCTTTATTTGGATTCCTTATTCCAATATTAAATTTTCTCGTTCATTGCTATTTATTGCCAGATATTCTGTTTTTTGTAAATTTACTGTGAGACCCCATGATTCATATGTGTTTTTCAACCTTTTTATCATGAATTCCATATCAAATTTGTCTTGCGCTAAAACCAGTTGATCATCGGCAAATTGTAATGTCAGCAAAAATCTGTTACCTATTGGGATCCCCATACCTTTGCAGCTTTGTTTCCATTTCATTAATATGGATTCTACATAAATATTAAATAAAATTGGTGAAAGACTGCACCCTTGTTTCAATCCCTTTGTGGTTTTTATAGGATTAGACATTATATTTCCAATTTTAACATAAGCGGAGTTATCTTTATAGATTTGTTTAATAATTTCTATTAGGTTTCTATCAATATTGTATTTCTCCAATACTTCCCATAATTTGTTCCTCGGAATTGAGTCATAAGCTTTCTCTAAATCTATCATTGTCAAATGGGTTTCTTCTCCAACTGCAGTCCGTTTTTCAATTAACTGTTGTATTGCAAATATATTGTCAATACATGACCTTCCTGGTCTGAATCCATTTTGATCTTCTCCTAATTTGTTTTTAATATCTTTTTGTAACTTTGTTTTTAATAACTTCGTAAATATTCTATATAATGTGTTATTTATACTTAATCCTCTGTGGTTTTTTGCGCCTCTTCTATCGCCCTTCTTGTATATTGGTACAATGTAGCTTATTTTCCATTCATCGGGAATCTTCTGTATTACAATGCACTTATTAAACAAGTTCCTCAATCTATTACATTTTTTGGGCCATATTTAATTAACTCATTGGGTATGTTTCCCGGCCCTGGTGCCTTTTTATTCTTTAGGGTTTGAATTTCTAATTCTATATCTATTGTATCAAATTCTAGGACGTTCATTTCTATAGTTGGATTTTCTATTGTTTCCATAAACTCATTTCTAGTTTCTGACAGTAAAGCTTTGTAATGTTTTTCTGCGTCAAATTTTGTTAACAAATTTATCTTGGTGGATCCTTGGTTGGTTTTTAGTGTTTTTAGAAATCTCCATACTTCCGATGATTGTGATCCTCCTATATAACTTTCTATTTCTTGGCATTTGCTTTTCCATAATTTGTTTTTTTCTTCTATCACTTTCCTTTTAACTTTGGCGTTTGTTCTCTTGTATTCTATCCAATTCTCTGTTGTTTTATTTGCCAACCATTCTAAGTAGCATTTTTTCTTCTTTTTGGTTAATAATAATAATAATGATAATAATAATAATAATAATAATAATAATAATAATAATAATAATAATAATAATGTCGTTAGAACTCGGTTATATATTATATTTTCCAAGAACATATTATTATCTGTCCAACGTAAGAAGCACACTTTGAGATTTAACTTCCGAATGTATTACTCCGCGCAGCACGTGTAAGAGTGCAGGTGAACTCTGTCAGCTGTTTGTTACATGTCGATAAATTAATGCACTATATCATTCACTACAGTGCCAGGATTATGCTCCATAAACTTATAAAATACATTTAACATATTTTTCACCGCTCTTTAACAATTTTCCATCGTGCTTCTAATAATTTTGATCAACATTTTATCACCGAGTTAAGTTAACATAAACTACCCGACATCCGCCATATTTGTGACATTCAACTTCCTGTCAAGAATCGTTCAGTTTTAAACAATTGCGAATTTTTAGTTAGTCTCCGACCTTCGAAGAAATATGTAGGTGTGTACTGTATTCTGATCAACTATAGTAAACATAAATAGCTTTAAATACGTAATTATGTTAATGGAGTACATTATCTATTTTTTCTCTTCCGCTGAACTGTGCTTTGGTCATGAACGAATCGCAGTAACTGCAGTAATCATGTGCTTCGTAGATTACCCGCCCATTTATTTTCCTGAAGTGTCGTTCTTAGGCTGGGCAGAAAATAATAAACTTACTGTACTCTTGAACTTAAGTATCACGAAAGACCCAATCTTTACAGTTTACGATTTAATTTCAGGTGGGTGGTATTGACGATATCATGGTTCCTAGCAGCTGCACTGCGATGGACCCACGAAAGGATACAGCAACATTCCTCTTTGTTTCATCTGGCAGGCTGGGGGCTTCCTGCTGCTCAGACCATCGCAGTACTCGTCTTACAAGACGTCGATGCAGATGAACTCACAGGTAATCTACAACTACACTGTACTTTATGCACTGGAATTTACGAGTTAAGGATAAAGGATATAGATAATTTCAGATTGATTGCTCCATCTCTACCTCTTCCGTAATCTGTAGCCACATTTCAAACGATAGTGGAGAATCGATCCGGGTGGGTTATGTGAACAGATTATTTAAAGACAGATCGGTCTGCCAATCGTAAATATTAGCACTCTTCCTAGTTTTATTCGGTTCCCTATCTCCCCGTTTAATATGTAGGCTTATGTAATTTAAATTGATTGTAATCTTATAGCAAATTAATATACCATATTTTATGATCACTCCATTACTGTATAACAGTAAGTCTATCTTTTTAATATTAAAAGAGAAATCTTTAATGGCTAGAGAACTTTCACTGTCATGGAGGTAAAATAAGCTATTTCGCTAGAACATATCCACAACATTCAATATTAGGCCTACATAGACAAGAGAAAAATATATAGGCCTAGTGTTGTATTGCGGGATCTCAACTAGGCTGGAATACAGGGCGGGAAAGCCAATATATTGTTAAGTGCTTCTTCACAGTTCCGCGTTACCAGCCATGGAATAATCCACTCGCATTAGTTATCATCCTCTCCTCTGGTTCAAAGTTCACGTGTTTAAACTTGGCCGATTATTTTTTTAAACCTTTCGCGACACCTAACTAGAATTGTTCGCACTATAATGATTTTTTCTCCCTATATTTTAAAGTGTTTTGGGAATTTCGTTCAGATTTTTAACTTTTCTGTTAATTTACATAGGCTATGTAGTCTAAACATCCAAATTTCCTTCCAATGGTAAAACCATTATTTCAAAAATCTAAACTATAGTAAAACAACACCGTACAAAATTTAGATCTGGAGGGGTTTAAAGGAAGGTAAGTTGATCCCACTGTATGTCATGTGAATACAACTTTCACTACTTAAGGGACACTAGGGGAATAGTGGGAATTCGGGAGGTGTGCCTAAGTATCTCAATGGTAGAACACCAGCGCGTAAAGCTGGACGTCTTAGTTTCAAATACCTGCTCAGGTGAAAAAATCATTCTAGTTAAGTTAATTATGAAAATATTTGAACTTAGGACTATATGAATGATAGAAAATCTGACTGAATTAAATAGTGTATAATTTTAATATCTGTACAAAGGCGTAGCTCAATGTTGAGTCCGAGCCTCTCATAGCCTATGTTAGGAGTTATAGTAATAATATTTTTATTTTACCTAGCAGAGTTAAGGCCTTAAGGCCTTGTCTGCCACTCAACCAGGTTTAAAAAAATACAAAAAAAAATAGCCTTACATCTAAATTACAATAAACATAAACGATTACATGTTATAAATACAATACAATTATTATTTATAATGTATTTTCATTTACTGTAGATTTAACGAATTAAATATATAATATGTACAAGATATATAAAAAACGAGAAAAAATTATTAATGACATATTATAAATTTAAATAAATAGAGCAAAATTAATTATTAGACAACAGACAACTGTATAAGCGTGACTTAAAAGTGCCAAGGGTGCGGCAACCCCTGATATCTTGAGGAAGGAAATTCCAGAAGCGGGCAGAGGCTACTGTGAAGGAAGTAGAATACTACTAGATCAAATTAATTCAGTTATTGAAATTCATGGGAGAACATTTTTTTGACAACTCACCTCAGAGATTTCATGCTTTTCACGATACCGCGGTTTCAAACGTAATCACATTCATCCTCAGCCATAACTCCTACTGATGAAATTCTTCGGTCGTCAATTCAGTTAGTTTATTTGCCCATAGATGTCATGAATTATATGGGCTCAACATACCGACCCAATGAGACATCTAGCAGGCAACTAAGGTATTACTAGGATGATGAGGTCGGTAAATTTTGCTTAGAGGCCTTTTTATTCAGGCTTAAGGATCTTTTACGAACCTGAAAATATCACTGAGTAACAAAAAATATTTTTTTTCTCAGAAAGAAGAATATGTGATTTTGATAGTATTTTTCTCCTGAATTCAAATATGGTATCCGGTTTTCTCCATCACGCAAGGTTCCCGAGAGACAGGAATTTATAATTTCAAACACTTTAATATTTTCTACATTCGTAACTACACAATATTCGAACATTCGGACTCACCTAGAAAGTAAGAAATGACGATTTTCTGCTATATTTCGCCTAGATGGAGCATCCCTCTTGATGGTCCAACAATAATCGGCCAGTATATTAAATTCCATTTGCCTTGATATCTCTTTTCCATAGCTAAAACCATTTGAGTTAACTCATTTGGTTTTATTTTACAATGGGAACAACGTTTATTAAAAAAATAATTATTTAAATCCATTAATTGAAATTGAAATAAAAAAACTGTGGGCGATGGAGAAATTCCGAATACATATTTGAAAACACGATACAAACTGCATTAAGTACAACTATTGGTACTCATGAGACAAAAATCATGTTGACCAGGGTATTCAGACTCGAGACCCACGGATTGAAGTCCCTCATAATTTTAATATAGTTTGATAAAATTTGTCTATTTTTAATAAGATGACAAACATTTGTCGTTGGAACTCTAACCTTTTGAGCGAGTTCCATGAATATTAATTGTAGGATCAAAGGGTGATGTGTAAACGACCCATCAACATTTCGCCAGAACTTGTTTCAATTGCTGAAGGTCAATGTAAGATGTTGTCAAGCGCTTATTTATATAAAGACTTACTGTTAGAGACAAAATATTATCAACTTAAAGAATGTTAAATAGAATAAACAAAACTCTACAAAAATCAACTTCAGTGGAATTAACAGGTCTTTGTATTTATGACGTCCCGCGCCGTAGCCGAGTGGTTAAGGCAGGAAGCCTTGGCGCAGAGCTACGGGACTTGCGCTGGTTCGAGTCTCCATGGGGGAAGAAATTTTCTCATGGTATTTCGGCCAGTATGGGACCGGTGCCCACCCAGCATCGTGATGCATTTGGGTAGCTACAATAAGTAGCGGCTCCAGGTTGAGAAAACCAGCTAAACGGCTGGGAGACTCGACATGCTGACCACATGTCACCCCTACACTGGCTGATTATCATCTGCCTCTGTGATTGACACATGTGGATGTGAGGCCAGCAGCTGGCTGGTAGGCTAAGGACCTTGTAGGCCTGTCGCGCCAGGAGTTGTATTTATGATAAATTTGGCAATTGTGGGTCATTATTGCTATAGAAACTCATTAAACCATGAAAACAGACAATTATTGCATGTCCATCCCTTATCATCTTGCCCCACAAACTCCAATATTCCTTTAAATATTTTAAAATATTGCAAGTTCTTCAAAATAGAACCACGAGGTTTTAGTTCAAATATTGTTCATTGTGATGGGTTTTCATTGTTATTGTAAATATTAATATTCCGCCATAGCCGAACGTTTAAGGCATCATCACTTGGTGTAGTGCTACGGGACTTGGGTGGTTAGAGCTCCCATGAGCAGAGACATTTTCTCATGGAATTTCGGGCAGTAAAGGAAGATGTCCATCCAGCATCGTGAGGGATTTGGGTAGCTACAATACGCATCGGCTCCAGGTTGATAAAACCAGCTGTAACGATTGGGGGACTGGACATGCTGACCACGTGCCACTCCTATATTTGCTGGATCATCGTCCATTTCTGTGATTAACACATCTGGATGTGAGGCCAGCAGCCGACGGTAGGTTAAGGGCCTTTTAGGTCACTCGTGCCAAGAGTTATTTAATTGGTGAGTGTGTCTTATAATTGAATTGATTTTTATTGAAAGGGCACAAGTCCACATTTTGCCTGAAACGAGATATTTATCACACTGTGATTTGTAACCCTAGACGCATGTAGTGTTGAAACGTCTCATTCCCCGCTCTTCTCTATAGGAATTTATGACTCAGTTATTTTATATATTTTTTTAAATGCCCATGACAAGGAAAAATAATATTTTTTTGTGCCTGGTGTAAAATTTGATAAATGTGACACGTGATTTTTAATAATAAATTATTTAATTGTTAATGATTATACCTGTTTTTTAGAATTTATGGCGAGATGTTACCACGTCCGAATTACAAATTCTGGAGAGCTAGTGCCCTCTCCATTGCCGCCATCACTCCATGTATTAGTGGCAATATTGAATCCCTCCCCTAAGTTGTAGCTGTCAGAATTCCAATTATCCTATAGTTCTATTGTAAGTTTTAAAAAAATGACAAAGACAACCTTACGCATGTATTACTCTCGGATTAGGAGGTGTGTGCCCACAGAAATATTAGTCGTAGTACATACGTCTAACAATTTGGATCATTAGGATGCTAATAAAAAAATTGACCTTGATTGCACCGAATTTTTTTCTCGGAAACTAATACTTTCTTTCGCGTGCCTTAAATCACTTCCAAAGCAAATCATAGGCCTACTCAGAATGTTTACGCCCTTAAAAAATCTATCGACTCTTTCCATGTTTGAACCAGCTAACCTCGGATCCATAACTTGGTAAATTTGGGAAGTTGTAACGTTGCCATCAATATTTTGGAATATAGGATTCTTCTATTTGTTTTCAGGTTTTATAATGTCTTTAACATCTTCCTGTGCTCATTTCAATGCACATCTCCACTGCTATTTTTTTTTCACGCCCCTTCCTCGAAGCCTCTTTCTTTCATTATTCTAACTACTAATTGTGTCCATTCTAGATTTGATTTTCCTGTCTTCCTTCTATCTGTCCGACTCAATACATATATCTTCTTTGGCAGTGTATATAGCTCTATATACAATTTTATACTTATTCATTTAAACTATTCAAAGTGTTTTTAACACTTCGAAATTTATTCACATGGGGTTAATGGGCTCGGCCTTCGTACCCATGTCGACAAAATTTACAGTGTCGACAGAACTGCATAGTAGCCGCCTTAAAACAGCCGCATTCTATGCAGATTCGTTCGTTTTTTATTGATTGATTGATTGATTGATTGATTCGTTCTTTATAGAATATGATATTTTAAATATTTAAAGGGCCATCCAGTTCAGATACCCTCTTTCTAAAATTCAGCTAATTTTAGCTGGAGGCCTTTCGGACCTTGGTCCATCATCCTTTTAGCACCTTATATTAAATACATATATTTAAGTTAAGTATATTTTGAAATTTATTGAACAGGGTTAGGCCTATATGTATAAACATCATGTATTCAAAGTTAAAGCACTTTAATACTATTCCTTCATTTCTCATCCCATTTTCCTTTGTTCGATCCTTCTTCTTTCTTCCCTGAGTAGGGTGTCCATTCGTCCCGTTTTTCCCGGGACAGTCCTTTTTTTTTTTTTTAAAATGTCCCGCTGTCCCAAAAGTTTTTTTGGGGACGCTCAAATTTCTCGCTTTTGGGATGATGTTTTGTCATTGTATTTATGAATGGCGACTTTTTGTTCTTTACTATTTAATTATAAATATGAACATTAGAAAGCGACAGTTGTATGACCACGATGCACTGTTTGGTCTATAATATTTGTTTTTTACTCTCACATATTGTAACTGGTACATTTTTCAAATTGTCAATCCATGGTTAGTCCAGCAAATGTCGGAGATTTCCTGCTGATTCTGCCACTCTGGCGGTGGAGATTTTTAACTTCGATGAAAGAGATTTAGTTAGTGGATTTTTATACCCCTTGCAGCGATAAATGAATATTTTTAAACGTAATGAACAATAACTTGAGTTGGTTTTTTATTTGTGAATCGTTGATTCTTATAAATTTGTATTGGCAACAGTGTCGTGGTAAAAATAATAGCTGTTTTTTTTTTATGTGTTGTTAATGTCCCCCTTTTTTTAAATGCCCAAGGGCTTTCCTTTAATCTTTTGTACATGTCCTATTTTACATTGAAAGTATTATGGACACCCTATCCCTTAGGAGTCCAAACGCACTGATAGATTTTCTCTGCACCGGCAATTCTTCTGACATGACCACATCACTATAATTGTCTATATTTAATGAAGGTAACATTAATCATGATTTGAGGGAAGTAGTTTATGCAAGAGGCGATTGTTAAACATTAGCTTAGGACAGAGTTGTTTGGAGAGCTTATGTCAGTGCGACCGTAAACCTAAAGGTTCGATAGTGCCAGTGAGTTAGTTATATTCAATTAGATTTAATATAGAATTTTGAACCTTTATTTCCTACCTGATTACAGTGTTACTAATTTTTCCCAATCTAAATAAATAATTAATATCAGTAACTTTAATTTAGTATTTTGATTCAGTTGCCAAGTGTTATTTCCATATATCTAACTACTGATTTATAAATTTGTATTGAAACGTGGGGGGGGGAGAATCTCTTATGCATCTGAACATATGTGCTTCGGGTTTATTGGCTGGGAGATTAGCAGCCAGGTATTATTTGTATATCTCACTACTACAAAACGAAAAAGTTTTTAAAATTCCAGTATTTTTTTTTTAAATCTAGAATTTATTATGAAGAACGTGGATTTGTCATATTGCCAAGAAGATATAAATTGGCTGTTAGTTGTGATTGTGTGTACGTGTTTTTCCACTTAACTACGCTCTAAACCACACTTTTCTAAACATCTCAAGATTATTATCGTATTTTTATCACGAACGTTCGCACCTTGTCTAATAAATATAAATGTCAAGTTAAAAATATATCTTGTATACCATGTCATTGATACAGATATAGAAAGCTATTTAATTTGTCTTGGAATATGAAACTACATTCTAATTAACCGAATTTTGCCTCAGGATTCTAAACTTAGCCAGAATATATAAATACAAAATAAATAGAATATTTTTATACATTCGTGATACAGATCTTACTCGTGCAGGAAGCAAGTTTCCCCTTTAAAAATGCAGGAATTTATATTAGTTTCTTGGAATTAATTCAGAAAAGTTGATTATTTTATACCCAGCGGGTGTTACGATACTTCACTACAAGAATCAATTTTTTTAGTAGTGGCGGATTTCAAACTCCTAGGAATAATAATTACAAACGGGAATGAGGCCCAACTCTGGAAATCAATTATATCCATTGCAGGAACTGTAAATAAAATATTAAACTAAAAAAATGTGTAAAACGATTATTCTTTATATATACTATATATATATATATATATATATATATATATATATACTATGGTGCAAAACATGGTTATATAGTGCAAAACATGGTTATATACTTTGAGAGGAGAAAAGATTACGAGTACATGAAAATAAAGTGTTTAGGAAAAGTTTTAGAACACATGGAAGAACAGACTGATAAATGAAGAAAGTTGTAAGACAGTAAGCCAATAAGCTGCATAATCTGTATGGGAAATAATATTGTATAATAAGGGAAATTAAGTATCTTAGACTGCGTTGTGCAGGCCATGTTACAAGATTGGAGAGTATTTTAAGTATTTTGAGAGTGGGAACCAATGGCCGGAAATATATATTTCAGGTACCACGAGATCTTGTGCGAATAACTTTTTGTAAACTGCTTCCTTGTAGAAAAACCATAGAGAAAGCTCCCAGTAAGTAGACCAAGAGTGAGGTGAGAGAATATGTTTAGTCCAATGCCACCATGTTTCTTACAACATTTCTGATATTCTCTCCTGGTATTCGCGAAATTGTAACCCATTTCTCAGGTTGGGGTGCCTGAATAGCGGAGTTACGCCACTCCAATTATACGATTGGTGATAAAGGAAGTATCAGGAGAGTTCTTAAATCTAAACTTGACCTAAATTCCAGATAGTGGGCGACCACAGGGATTAAATAATTCCCTTTAAGGAAAGGGAACAAATCTATGGTCTGACCGAGAATCGAACCTGAGATCTCATGAACTGTAGTCAGAAGCTCTCACCACAAAACCATGAGGCTGTTCCGGCAAGAAATAGTATTAAAGATGATTTGAGAGCGATGAATTATACTAGGGAATGAATGAAAATATTAGTTCAGAATAGGGATGTATCGAAAGATTATGTCAACCTAGTTATAAATCTTCGGGTTTGATATTTCCAATAAGTGGGTTTTATACTTCTTGATACCGAATTCCTGGTGGCACTTGCCTAGAAGGCCGTTGTCCTACCAGTATGATACTGGCCTCACATCTACATGTGTTAATCGCAAGAGTAGTCGTTCATTCAGTATAAGGATGACATGATAAGTATGTCGAGCCCTCCAACCATTACCTATAGCGGATTTTCTATACTTAGAACCGCTACTTATTATAGCTACCCAAATTTCTCAAGATTCTGGGCGAAACTCTATGAGAAAATTTCTCCTCCCATTGTAACTCGACCAGAGCAAGTTCCGTAGCTCTGCATCAAGACACCATGCTTTAAACCGCTCGATTATGACACTGGATGTACTTGCATTAACATGTGTAAATGCAATTTATAACACTAGTTTGAAACCACTCGGTTCTATATTTGCGAAAACGGGATTTCTGTGTTAGCAGTCTCCTGGTTTCGAACTCTGAATGACATACTGTAGGTGGGACACACGCACGTGAAGCAAGGCCGCACTGTACAATGAAGCGTTGTGACAATCAGAAGGCTTGGCTTGTATCAACGTTAACATACAAATATTTGACTCGTGAACTTCAGTGATAACATATCGCCTGCCAATGAAACTAGTTCCTATGTTTATTTTCCGTAAACAAAAGACAGCGAGAATCAAAACATCCTGTTACAGCAACCATATAGGAGACAATGTAAATATTTCTCCTATTCTCCCAATAACATTTATACGTATCTTGTGAGATCCGTGGACACCACCTCATAAATCTGCGGTGATCTACTGAGAATGCCTGGTGCACATTGTGAAAATAAACCATCCATAGAATGTGTTTGAAGACTGATTGTTATTTACCTCCATTACATTGAAGAATATGCACAGGATAAAAGTGAATTCTATAAAAAATTTTCAGAGATTGTTAAAAAGCGGCTGGTGCTTTTCATAAATCTAACCCGTAGTTTCCGATATGCAGAACGTCTAAAACTTTTAGGGTCAAAATAATGAGATCCATCCATAGTAATTCTGCCCGAAGGCAGGTCCTTCACTGCAATTTTCACGCTATGCTTGCAGCTTTAGTAGGGAATTGTAGGTGTGGTAGCTTCCCGTTGCTTTCCACACCGATGAAGGATGATGATGTTGATGATAACGATAAGGATGACAAGGATAATGATGATGATGGCCATATGATTTCGGGGACCGTTTGGGCCTTAAAGCTTTCCTGACATTTGTCTTACAGGTGAGGAAACACCCTGATAAAAACCTCACACAGAAAAACTGCCCCGACCTGGGATCGAACCCGGGCCTGCTGCGTGACAAGGCAGCACGCTACCTCGAGACCACAGCGGTGACAATAATCAGATGGCAGAGGAATTTAAGATCCGTGAATATTTGAATGGTTTTAAGCTAGATGTCTTGGTGCTGGGCTACGGGATTTGGCTGATTCGAGTACCCATGCAGGGAATTTAGGCCAGTATGGGGACGGAGAGCATCCATCATCACGAGGAATTTAGATATCTCCAATAAATAGGACTTCAAGGTAGAAAAGACCAGTTGTAACTGCTGGAGATTCCGACATGCTGACCACATCACTCCTATACGAGTTAGTTGATCGCCGCATTGTGATCAACACATGTGGGGATGGAGGCCCTAAGTCGGATGGTAGGCGTATTATGAGATAGAAAATTAATGGTCAAAAATTAATTCTTGATTTTTTATTATCGTAAACAACTTACATCACCTATCAGTAATATTAAGAACTTAGATATCTGAGATGAAGTGTTCAAAGTACCGACCACCAGTATTAATACATGCGTGACATTTTGCCGAACTCATTCAAATATAGCTGGTGTCTGATATACAACGAGACAAGTAGATCTTCGTTGGTGTCTACTGAAATTTCATACGTCAACGACTTGATTGCCCCTTACAATAAATCAAGAAGACGTTTGTGTTCGGTAAGATTGTTCTGCAAACTAACGCCATCAAACGTCAGTTGTTGGCTATGAAAACGAAAGCAGTTTACAAAAACATTCTTCGCACAAGATCTCGTGGTGCTTGAAATATACACTCCAGGCCATTGGCTCCCTCTCTCAAAATATTCAGTTTCAGTCCTCTGCCATCTGTATACTTTTGACCCAAAATACGTGAGACGCATTGATATGTGGATTCCCGGGCAACGCCGGGTAATCCGCTAGTAGATTGTAAGTTTAGAGATGAATGCAGTGATGAGATTATCAACAGTAATCTAACAAGAGGTTGTGTTTTTGTCTAATGAAAAACTCAACCTCGCGTTGGATTTGGGGTGACTATTTAGCGAATAAGCGACATAGCCGAGTGGTTAAGTCAGGAAGCCTTGGCGCAGAACTACGGGACTTACGCTGGTTCGAGTCTCCATGAGGGAAGAAATTTTCTCATGGTATTTCGGCCAGTATGGGATCGGTGCCCACCCAGCATCGTGAGGCATTTGGGTAGCTACAATAAGTAGCGGCTCCAGGTTGTGAAAACCAGCTATAACGGCTGGGGGACTCGACATGCTGACCACATGTCACCTCTACACTGGCTGATCATCTACCTATGTGATTGACACATGTGGGTGTGAGGCCAGCAGTCGGCTGGTAGGCTAAAGGCCTTCTAGGCCTGTCGCGCCAAGAGTTATTTAGCGATTAATACAACATCAGAAGTTAAAAATAATATTTTTCTTCTTCTTCTTCACTTCACGCGCTATGCAAATTGCCTGTTCCGCCTCACAGTTGTTCCGTCCATCTTTTCACTGGCCTTTCTACTCGTACATTCCTTGAACCTCTTGGCTTGTAGTTGAATGCTGCTCTTGGTAATCTTGTTACATTCATTCTTTCCACATGCGTAAACCATTTCTCTTTATATTCTCTGATTTTCTCATCCAATGAATATATATTTAACTCTGTTCTTATATCTTCATTCCTTATCTGATCCAATCTTGTGCAGCCTTTTGTTCTTCTAAGGAAGTTCATTTCTGCGCTTTGTATTCTACTTTGCAATTTTTTTGGTCATTACCCAAGTTTCGCTCCCATAAAGTAATGCAGGAACTGCCAATGTTTTATAAAACTTCAATCTAGAATCTCCTCTTGTTTTATTCTTTAATGTTTTATGTACAGTTCCGCATATCATTTGAAATTTCGACAGTTTCGTATGCATGTCTCTTTCAGTTTTTGTGTTTATAGTAAAATTATATAGTTAAAAATAATTGTTTAATATTTACCAAATGTGAGGTTATGTACGTATTCCGATCTTACTTCCGGAAGATTAAGCCGGCTGTATAGTTATAAATGGCATATCTTTACTGTTAAATCTCTTTGGATTTGGAAAAAATCAACAACAGATGATTGTATGAGAAATAAGTATTAATAATAATGCAGATTCATTATATAACATTTAATTTTTTTTAGAGCAAGAGAACTGATGTTTGTTTTCTTTTGGCATTTCTTGCTGTACCATATCACTCGTACATTGTTGAATCGATATCCTTGTCAAAGAAGTTAATTTGCGGAGATATTTCTCATTACGAGCAGGAAGAGGCAATTTTATCAACAGGAAGAGGCAAAATTATAGGTCTATGAGATAAACAGTCATTATCAAATTATACTACCTTGTTGCTGTTTACATGAAACAATGAAAACAGTATATTCCTTTGACACTTAGTAAGAAAAATCTCAAATTTCAGCGTCCTTTATTTATCGCCCGTCGTTTAGTCGTAGTAATGTTACTTCGCATTCCAGGTGCCCTAATCTGATGCTAATCCCCGGAGAGAATAAAAATGTTGTAAGACAACTTGTTGACAATGGACAAAAAGATTTAAAAATGTTTTTCGATACTTTTTGTGGGATCTTGCAATATTACCAGTATATTGATATTAGCTCCCTCCATGGTATCTTTACCTTGTCGTGGTGGAATGACTTGCGTGCTTAAATAATCCTGAGAGCTATGCCGGCGGTAGCATTGCTGCCGATAGGGTTACCCATGCCGGACTGGTCGAAGGTGATAAGCCAGACGAAAAAAAGTACCTTGGTCGAAAGAGTGACGATCTTCCACCGTAAAAATACAACCGTCAAGAAATGCGGACATGGGTTCAACTGGGGTAAAATTTTCCGGAGGTCAAATAGTCCCCATTCGGTTCTCCGGGCGGGGACTACTTCAGAGAACCAATGCCAAGCTCAGGATAGGGATGTATGGAGAGCTTATGTCCGCGCGGCCATGAACTTACGGGTTCGATAGTGCCAGTGAGTAAGTAAGTATATTGATTTAGCTAAATTCGGCCACGCTTCGCTGAGGCTCAATCTGATATAAAATTAATGGGAAAGTAAATAAAAGTATTCTACGAACATAGAATCACCGAGAAAACGCATAATTCAATTCGATACTCTGCCTTGCTTGCTGTGGTTATGTGGATTGAAATGAAACGATTTTTTTTTGACAGAAAAAATAGTTTTATTGTAAAGCTAATGAACTGACTACATTTTTGTTTGTACGTTTTCTGCATAAACATAAAGATCAGACGGTTTACCAACTCTGGAACATGCTGTGTGTAATTGCCCATGAGAGAAGCAATCGTTTTCTAAATCCAAATCACACACTTGCAAAGATGGCCCTTTGCGCTTTCTTGATAGTCATAGCGAACGCAATGCAGATTGGAAATTGAAGTCGTTTGAACTCGAACACACGCGTATTCGAATGCAACGTTGTGTCAAAATTTCATTATAAATACACGCGCATATTCGAATGCGAAAAAAAAACTCCAAGCGCGACAAGCCTAGAAAGCTCTTGACCTAACAGCCGGCTGCTGACATCACATCCACTTGTGTTAATCACAGAGGTAGACTATCATCGAGCCAGTGTAGGGGTGACATGTGGTCAGCATGTCGGGTCCCCCAGCCGTTATAGCTGGTCTTCTCAACCTGGAGCAGCTACTTATTGTAACTACCCAAATGCCTCACGATGCTAGGTGAGCACCGGTCCCATACTGGCCGAAATTCCATGAAAAAATTTCATCCCTCATGGGGACTCGAACCAGCGCAACCCCCATAGCTCTGCGCTAATTTTTTTGCCTTAACCACTCAGCTACGGCGCGGGACATTCGAATGCAAAGTTGTGTCAAAATTTCAAGTCAATCGACCGACAACTTTTCGAGTTTTGCGAATACAAACATCCACCCATAGTAATTCTGCCCGAAGGCAGGTCCTTCACTGCAATAATCCTATGCTTGCAGCTTTACTAGGGAATTGTAGGTGTGGTAGCTTCCCGTTGCTTTCCACACCGCTGAAGGATGATGATGATAATGATAAGGAAGATGATGGCCAAATGATTTCGGGGACAGTTTGGGCCTTAAAGTTTTCTTGACAGGTGAGGAAACACCCTGATAAAAACCTCACCCAGAAAAACTGCCCCGACCGGGGATCGAACCCGGGCCCGCTGCGTGACAAGGCAGCACGCTACCTCGAGACTACAGCGGTGGACAATACAAACATAAGCAGACTTTTTTTTTAATGTATTTTATGCTATTTTTGAGTTAGGAAAGAAATTATATTCAATTTACACGAACATTATACTAATCTGTTTAGGAATCATACTTTTTAGTACAGTGTTAATCACCATGGAGTGATCGGTAGAATCCCTCACTTTCGGAGGGTTTGTGTCATGTACTCTTGTGGAGAAAAAAAGGTAGAAACAATAAAAAAAAGTACAATAGCTTTAGTAAAATCCACTCTCTGTAAAATACCTAGCTGTTATCTATAGACTGTAAGCCTACCGCTTGGCCAGGTTATAAGAACAGAAGAATATTTATCATCCTAAGCGAAGTTGTCTGCTTACGCCTACGTAGAGTACAAGTTTGCTGAACAATGCACAACTTGAAGGAGTTGTTTATTTTCTGCTGCTGCATGTTGTGCCTTTTAGGATGTGCCGATGTAACGAATTAAACTTTCTTTCATAATCCTTATAATATGTTTATGGCTATTTATGCGCGTCATTATTGTACTTCTGGTTTTGATTTATAGGTAGATAAATACAGCATGTGTATATTTTAATCAGTGTCCACTCTGAAAATATATAAAAAAATTATTCTCCCAATTATATTATATTGATGCGAAACATGGACTCTTACTTTAAGAGACGATACATTTATATGATAGGCCTATACTTACTTACTCACTGTCACTATCGAACCCGTAGGTTCATGGCCGCGCGGACATAAGCTCTCCATACATCCCTATCCTGAGCTAATGCTTTCCAATCATTCCCTGTATAATCTACTTCCCTCAAATCATAGTTAATGTTGTTCTCCCACCTCATTCTTGGTCTACCAACTGGGCGTTTTCCTTCTGGCTTTCCTACAAGAAGTTTTCATGCACGCCTTTCATTCCCCATACGCGCAACATGTCCTGCCCATCGCAGTCTACGAGACTTAACTGTTCTTATTATATCTGGCTTCCTATAAAGACCATGTAGTTCATTGGTATGTAGTCTTCTCCATTCACCTGTCTGTTCATCTCTCTTTGGTCCAAAAATTTTCCTAAGAACTTTATTCTCAAATACTCGTAATCTCCTTTCCTCCCTTAAAGCAAGAGTCCATGTTTCGCACGCATATAATATAACTGGTAGAATAATAGTTTTATATATTTTCAGCTTAACGTTTTTTGAAAGGAGTTGGGACATCAAAAGTCGCTGCAATGTATAATAGCATGCATTTCCAAAATTGAGCCTATGTTTAATTTCTTTGTGCATCTCATTCCTATTTGTGATCATTGTTCCTAGGTATTTGAATTCAGCCACTTCCTCAAAATTTCCCTCATTTGTCATTAGCTGTCCATTTCCATTATATACTGAATTTCTAGGTGTGACCATATATTTAGTTTTATTGATATTTACTTCCAGTCCTAATTTCTTAGTGTTACTCAATAGTGTGTGCGTGTTGGCCATAATAGGCCTATAGCTCCTATGTATTAATGTGTGTGTGAGTTCTAATGAAACCTCCTCCACTTTTCATCGTTCAATTAATGTTAATAGTTTTATAATTTTAAAGTTATTTTTAATATGATTTATTGTACATTTTTAAAACAATCAAATTGTCTGAGGACTGCAAAAATAAACATGTAGAAAAATAATTGTTTACATTAGTCTATCAAGAGTTTACCTCATATCTCAAAATTACCTGATTTGACTCTTGTTATACAACTTGGAAATTCTGTATGTAAGTTACTTGGCCACATGTGGCCCAAAGGCGTTTGGTTACAAATCCCTATCACCGCCTTGTAATTATTTCCTGTTTCATCATTCTGTTCTCGATTTTACGATATTTTCATGGTATTACAAGACTGGTGTTAAAAATACCAAAGCAAAATAAAAAAAGAGTCGGTGAATACATTATACCTTTATAAAAAACAAACAAGGTTCTTTTATTTCATCCCATAAGCTTGTTTAAGTTGGTTGTGGCACCTTTATCTTGGAGAGAAGAAAGGTTCCGACTTCATTAAAATATTGTGGAGACACGAGGTATCAAACGTAGTGGAGCATGTAGACTTTACTGTAATCAACTTCAAACACTCTTAAATGTTTTCTTTCAAAATGTCTAGGAATTAACTTAAATCTTACGAACAATTACAGTTTTTTATGTTTGCATATAGTGCATTGTGTTTGTTTTGGTAGATCTATTATCTTCATTATAACTGCAGCACAGTTAAAATTCTCACAGTATTGTCGAGGAGATTGTTTATCTCTAATGGGTGACAGTGGAAATAGTAGCCTTTTAAGTGATCCCACTACAGGTCTTAGAAGGCCCTTGGGGATAAGCAGGAGGTTAAGGCTCCCACAGTTGGCACAAGAAGTCAGTCCTGCGTCTTCTTTATCTTCAAAACAAACACTTTGTAATCATTTCAGTTAGAGGCTGAGTCAACCCCAGTACCATAGTGTTGCCAGAAGGTTTAGGGCAGTTTAAAAATCCTGACGGCATCAGGATTCGAACCCGTGACCTTCCAGCTTTAGCATATTGCTTTAAACAACTACTCTACAGCGTGTCTCTAAAAGTTAATTTCCAACGAAGAATTGTGGAAATTGATAAATCAGTGTGATATTTCCAAAGAAATTAAACGAAGAAAATGGAAATGGATTGGACATATTTTGAGAAAGGAACATGGAAATATAGCAAAATTGGCTACGGAATGGAATCCTCAAGGAATGCCCTGAAGTGTTCCCGTGAAGTTAAGACGCTGAGAAGGAATAGAATATATTGGCTATTTTTCATGAAGGCCCTCCTCTCCTTGGAGTGGTCAGCTTGTCGCCTTAAAGATCATATAGTAGACAACTGAGATATTACTTTGATGAAGTAAATTCGGTTAAATTTGGCTCAGAGGCATATTTTCAGGCTTGAGGTTCTTTTACGAGCCTGAAAATTTAGTTAGTCGAGTTCCAAGTCTTAAAGTCCCTACCAGAGGACTGTCCGTTGGATGTTTTCCATCCTTGAAATCCATCGATATCGGCCACTTTTGAACTCACGACTCTCGGGAAATAGAGGCAAGGAACATCTAGAACACCGCGGCTAACACCTGATAAATAGAGGTTAGTAGTAATATTTATGAGAGGAGGAAATATTACGAATATTTGAGAGAAAAAAAGTACTTAGGAGGATTTTTAGACCAAAGATATAGAAACATACAGGTAAATGGAGAAAACTGTGTAATAGTGAGCTACGTGATCTTTATGGGAAGCAGCGATGGCCAAGATTTTTGGTGCGAATGGGAAATAAAAGAGGAATATGGAAACATATTGTACATAAACATTAAATATACACTTAAATTTAAATATACTTTTATTATATAATCATTTATAGATTATTAGGAATATATATGACTTATTATATATAAATAAATATTAGATTTAGATAAATTAAATATATTTAATTAAATTATTTATATTAAACACATATATATATATATATATATATATATATATATAAGAATGAGATGGTGAATAACATTAACAATTATTTGAGAGAGTTGAATTGTAGAGGGAATGATTGGACAGCATTAGCTCAGGATAGAGAATATGGAGAACTTATGTCTGCATTGTCATGTATTTCGGGTTCGATAATACCAGTGAGTTAATTAGTATGCTAATAATTTCTAACAAAATATGCAGGAAATACCTTAAGCGTTTGGATTATCTATTTACATATACGGTAGTGCACAATGCCTGTTCATGAAAAATCAATTATTTCATTTTGGCGAGTTCTGCTTAGGCCGGTATTCAGGAACCAAGCTTTACGCAAAGAGCGACTCTTTCTCCCGGTTTTATGAATACACTGTACGTCATAGAGAGGGGGAAAGAGTCGCTCTTAGTGTAAAGCTTGGTTTCTGAATACCGGCCTTAGAATCCCACATTTGCGAGTTCATAAACTACCGTGGTCTATGATTTTCTTCAGGGCATAAAAATCTTTTAAATTACTTATTTAAGAAAGAAGTAAAACTACAGATTTCGTATCAAAATGTTGAATATATCAACGTTGAAGAAGCTAGACGATTAATATGTTTTATATGACACGCATTTTTTATAAAGAAATAAATGTTTTTCTGATCTCATTACAAAGTCGCTATTATATTCTCCATGAACGGCGTAAGGTGTTCAAATCTTCAAATATCACAAATAAGCTGCTATGGAGAACTGAAAAAAGTTAAGGGTATATAATTGTCAACATAATTGTGCCACAATAACACACAACTCTATTAATAAAAAAATACACAATTCAAATTCTACAAGTGATGGCTATTCCATTGTTAATATGTGATCCAGAGAATTGGTGACTAAATATAGCTGACAGAGGGAGAATTGAAACAAATGAAATTAAGTTTATACGAAGAATTACTGCAATTACTTTGTTTGATCAAGTAAATAATAATAAAATTAAAACTAAAATAAAATATTGAGGAAATTTAGAAATCCCGGTATATATTTCTAATGTCCACGCCGTAACTGAGTGGTGAAGGCAAGATACCTTTGCGCAGAGCTACCGGACTTTGGATAGTTCGACTCTCCAAGTGGAATACATTTTCTCATGAAACTTCGACCAGTAAGGGATCGGTACCTACCTAACATCGTGAGATATTTGGGTAGCTACAATAAGTAGCGGCTGTAGGTTGAGAAAATCAGCTATACCGGCTGGGGGCCCGACATGCTGATCACATACCATTCCTACACTGGCTGATCTTCTACATATGTGAGTAACACGTTTGGTTGTGAGGCCAGCAGCCGGTTGGTAAGCCAAGGGCCTTCTAGGCCTGTTGCGTTATGAAGTTTATATGTGGGCCCCTACCTAATATATAAAAAATGAATATTTGTTTGTTTGTTGGTACTTTATGCGCGGACATACCGTTGATCCGATTGTGATGATGCTTTTTGCAAAATGTTCAGGAGATTCCCGGGATGAACATAGGCTATAAGAGAGTTGTGATACTCAACTGCTACACCCTTAAAATCGCCCTTTGTAGTGGAAAACGTGAAAAAAGTAGCTCTTTGGACGCTTAAATGGCTTACGCTGCCTAAACCATAATAAATACACAAAATTAATGTACACAGAATTGAATATCTCAAAAAGCTCTACAAAAAAGTCCGCGACAGCATATGTTTGTCCCTTACGGATAACTCACAATAACCATATGTTAGATCTTTCATTGAAGCCAAGAAGATCGAGACAAGTACGTAAATTCCTGCGCAAGCATAGCAGCACATGGTGGGTATTAATTTACGGATAACTCACAATAACGAATTTTGTCTTTTAGTTCATTTATGCCAAGAAGATCGAGATAAGTTGATTCCCGGGCAACACCGGGTAATCAGCACGGGAAATCTTAAAATAATTACGATATACATTTATATTTATTTTTCATTTTAACTTATTCAACTAATCATAAGAAGTACATTAATATTTATCTTTCAGCTCATTTATGCCAAGAAGATCGGGATGAGTTGATTTCCCGGACAACGCCGGGTAAACAGCACGGGGTATCTAAAAATAATTAGGAAATAAATTTTTCCTTCAACTTATTTAACTAAACATAAAACACGTTAATTTTCGTATTTCAGTTCATTTATGTCAAGAAAATCTGGATAAGTAGATTCCCGGGTAACGTTGGGTAATCAGCACGGGGTATCTAAAAAATATAAATGTATAATTATTTTTCCCTTTACTTATTCAACTAAACATAAAAGCACATTAATTTTCATTTATTTAGGCGTAGCTGCGCACGCCGGGTATTAGCTAGTTTCTAATAAAACAGTTTATTCGACCATATATTCTGCAATTGCTAATTTGTTTCCATCTAATCGTTCGGTATTAAATTGCTCTAAGATATCACTTTAGCGATTTAATTCCATTTAAATTTCTGTTTATTGTATATATAGTTTATAATGAAACATTACATTTTCAGTTGAATAATCAGCTAAGATATTAAATTAAAGACCAGAAGGTTATAAATATGTAGGTCTTCCTAAAACAAGATGGTGAGATTATATTTCAGTCAGAACATATCTTAAGTTCTATCTTGTAGTAGAAAAGGAAGAAGATGAATTAAAAGAAGAACTGTAACTATTATGATTTTTCATGTAAATTCTATGAGAACACAAAGATATCTTTAAGAAAATCCTCGTGTCCAAATGCGACTGTCAATTCAAATGCTGTCATCTTTATTTTCAGAAAAATATGTGAATCCAAGCGAGAACTTCTATGGAAACATAAACTAACAAGTTTAACATATAATATAGATGAAAATTCTTGTAAATTTGAAGAGAATACCAAGATACCTTTAAGAAAATCGTCATGTCAAAATGTTTGTTAGTGCAAACGTAACTTACTAGTTTTGTGTAAACATTTATAAATTGAATATTATTTTAAAATATTTGAAGTTGATTCCTCTCCTTAAAGTTTGGATTGTGTCTGTTAAGTTTATAAACCTCTTGAAGTACAACTTCCTGACGTCTCTTTAATTTAAAGTGTTTAACAACTATCTGATCGTTTATTTCAAAACGAGATATGTTATTTATCCATATGTTCCTCATCCACACCTTGCATCCCTACAATCAAGCTACAGCTAGGAAAAATAATTATAAATGTTCTAAATATTTATACTTTCATTTTAAAACATAAACATCCAGTTTGCATATGTCTTAAGTTGTTAGTAAATGCAGAACTGCCAATTGCTGGGTCACCGACCCCACAAACATGAGAAAGCTCCGGATTTTAAGCATCTAAAAAGCAAAGCTTTTACTGTTCAAGAAAATGTATTTAAAAAATATCAACTGGTGGGTCTTCAGTTGGGAGGGGTTTGGTGGATCGCGAAGTCTCTCAATACGATAAAGGGCCCACAAACATTATTATACTGCTAGGTAGAATTTCAATAAATCTGTTTCTCCACTCCCACTTTTCAATGTTATTTCCTTATACTTCTAAAACGTTTAATAATCGTCTTTATTCGATAATGAGTACAGCATTAATTGTTGTTTCCTTCTCTTGTGTCATGTGAACCTAATGGACACATTCGACTCACTTGAATTCAACATACACCAGTTAATGTCCACTATCATATTAGTTCATTGAACACATTTTAACAGATGGCTCAATGTTTATATTTTTTTATAATATGCCACATAGTTAACGTTTTCACCAGCGATTACAGTGTTCTAAAGTTTAATATCCTTCAAGATGGATCCCCGACTTAAAAACGTTGATAATTACTGGTATATGAAAGGTTAAAATTATAAAATTGTATTTGAGATCTCAGTCGCCCTCAACTATTGTAAAACCTCGGTTAAAAATGTTGGATTTTTTAAAAAGACGTTTTAAATAGTTTAGGACGAGTGAGATCTCAGACACAATTTTATAAATTTAACCTTTTATACGGTAAATTCAATGGTGGTTCAGAATGACTTTTAAAAGTATTAGCAAATGGCCTAAATAACATGTACGCACATTAGCTGAAGTCTGCGGGCGAGAGTAATGCTTAAATTATTAAATAAAGGGTCGCAATGATCAAAATGCGACATTATTAATGTTTGCACTAAAGTTTTCCTTATATAAAAGATAAGAAAATACGTTACGATTTAGGATAAGGGTAAGGATCAGTGAACATATTTTATGCAGGTACGTGATGATCAGACAGGCGAATAGAGAAGACTACATAACAGTGAGTTACATGATCTTTATAGGAAACCAGATGTAATAAGAACAGTTAAGTCTCGTAGACTGCCATGGGCAGGACATTCGGCACGAATGAGGAATGAAAAGGAGCATGGAAGCTTATTGTAGGCCTATTTACAGGGTGATTCAAAAGTCTCTTGACATTTTCATCATATCATTAATTTATGTATTCTTATTATAGTCTATTGGAAACTATGCTAACAACAGAGGAAAGAGTAGCTGCCGTTTTCACTCGTTTACGAGGATTGACGTACGGGCAGGTTCAAGAAGAATTCACTAGAAAGTTCAGAAAACCAGGTCCTAGCAGGCAAGATATTAGAGATATATTACTGAAAATGAAACGGACGGGATCTGTTGCTGACGAGGCACGTAGAGGGAGGCCGGCTACAACACCAGAAAACGTGCAAACCGTAGAGGATGCCATCTCACGAAGTCCCGGTGCTTCAATCAGAAGACTCAGCAGAGAGTTAGATATGAACCAAAACACTGTATGGCGTACCTTGCGCTTCAAACTGAACAAATGCTCTTATCACATCCAGATAATGCACAAGACTATGTAGCTCGACAAGCTATGTGTGATGACCTGTTAAATGATGACCTCATGGAACTTGTGTTGTTCAGTGATGATGCAACATTCCACACATGTGGACATGTCAATAGGCATAATTGTAGGATTTGGACAGGCGAACAGCCAAACGCCATACAAGAGTTTCAGAGTCACACTAAAGGTAAATGCGTGGCTTGGAATAACAAAAGTAAAACTTTACGGTCCGTTCATGTTTGCAAAAACAACAGTAACTGGATGTAACTATCTTGACATGTTAGAACAATATCTGGAACCGCAGCTGGCACAGTATGCTGTACAAGATGCTGTGGTTTTCCAGCAAGATGGTGCACCACCCCATTTTTCCATCATTGTTCGTGACCACCTCAACGAAGCTTTCCCTGGTAGGTTGATCGTCGTGGTTCACCGAGAATTTAGGCGGCCCGCACTCCAGATCTGACACTACTAGACTTCTTTGTTTGGGGTTTCGTTAAGTCCAAAATGTATGAAGTAAAGTTCAGCACCTTACAGCAATTGAAAAACCTAATAGCTGCAGTGCAATCAAAGCAGCTATGCTGGCAAAAGTGTTTCGCTGTACACAAGAAAGACGGAGTCTGTGCCGTGACTTTAGAGGGCCACCACATTGAAATGTACCGAGTTTATCATCCAGTGGTCATTACTTTCCAATGTAATAACAAGTTTGGCATAAAAAATTGGTTTGACGAAAATGTCAAGTGACTTTTGAATCACTCTGTATATATCAATTACAGAACGGGATGAGGCGGAGTTTCGGGGCTTTTTATAACCTGTAAGACAAATATCAGACCCAAACAGACCTCGAACATCATCCTATGACATGATATGACCTTGGTGTTAAAATATCTATAAATAAGATGATATATACATTAAAATCCTCTTGACTGGAGGAAAAACTGTTATTTACATACAAAATATATAGCAGTGGACGAACGAATATTTGGTTTTGAAAGTAATATCTAATTTCCGTATTTAATTTATAGAAAACTGTAACTATTAATTAAGATTCGTTTTTGATGTAGGTATAGGCGATAAGCTTTTCCTAATTCTTTAAACTATTTCAAAACGTAACACTTTTATAAAATATTAAACTATATTATGTCAGATTTAATTAATTATTATGCCATTAAAGTTTTTTATATATTTGAAGGGCTGGTAATGTATTAGTCTACAAAGGTCGGAATAGGTTAGAAGAGTGTCGCTAGTATAGCGAACAGGAAAACATAAGACTAGACTCTGAGGAGTCCGCAAAGTATGAAAAGTGTAGTACGATATGCGATTAAGTTTAACACTTTTACTTCACAAATATTAAACACATTGTATATAAAATCTGCTTAGCTTGACTATATAATATTTCCATCTTAACTCGCGGCTTGATAGAACCGAACAGCACCAAGAACACGACTGAACTTGATCTGTTGTAAGGAAGAAACTGAAGTACTTGATGTCACAGGCCCGTAGTTCCGAAACACTCTGATTCTATTCCGGCCTTTGTAGACTAAGACGAAATTCGAAAACTAATATTCTCTTATTAGAATAATACAGAATTACGCTTTTTTTCTTTGCCTTGATTAGAAGAAAAACACCAATCAAGTTGGCCTGTCCTTAATTCTACTTACATAGTTAGAAAAAATTGTTATATTTTTAATCATAAACTATTTTTATCTATAGTGCACAATTCATTTATTCATTACACCTTCAACACTATAGCTACTTAAATAGGAACCGAAATTGGGACCTTCCGAATATGCATCTCAAACTTATAAGCCCCCACATTCTTAGGTATGAACTTAATTATCTCCAGTTCCCATTTCTCTCAAAACATATATTTTGTTTTATGTATCATAGTTGGCATAGGTAAATTCTGTATAGAACTAAAACTATTATTGTGATGTTAAAACCGAAAATTTGGCTTTTATGACCAGAGAGATCTAATTGTTTGTATTGGACCTGCCCATATCAACGCTTGAAATTTAAGCCTATTTCCAATATGATTATAAAGTAAAATTTGTTCAATCCGGAACGTGAATAATGCGGAAATCTGTCCAATGTGAACAAATTTATTGGTCCCGGCGAAATTATAGTAGTTTCTTGGTGTAACCTATTTAATTTGCATAAAACGGAATCTGTCCAACGCGGAAACGGAAGTAGGCCTATATTTCTGCACAATTCATGAAAAAAAAATATACAGCGGAAAGACAGATAATAAGGAATGATTCCTGTGAAGTAGAAATTCTACCTGTACCTGAAATTTTCTTTCGTCCTCATTGTACACCCGTTATGTGAAATACGGATACCTGTCTTACAAATTACCATCGCGCTGTAAAATCTTAAATTGGTTTAAATTCTGAGACTGATCTGTCACAGGTAGCGTTCTGAATTTACGGAATAAGATGGCTAAAATGTATGCATCATTGTCATTAAACGAAAAAGTGAAAGTAATTGAAGATAAATCTCCTAATTTCCAAACTAATGCTCCAAAGTCAAGCTCTAGCCGTGCTATATCCCCAGGGAATAATTATTTCAAGGCATCTTCAAGTTGGTTGTGGACAGTTTTAAAAGACGACACAATCTAGTGTGGAATGACATTTGAGGGGAATCAAAGAATGTGGACGAAAGTGTAGTTAGTGAGCGGAAACCGAAACTGCATACTTGAATTTCAGGATACGCGCATAAGAGACATTTTTAACGCTGACGAAACGGGACTGATTTTTCGCGCGTTACCCTCGAAATCGCTAGTACATACTATACTTCACTTTTCAACGGTAGCAGATCTACAATTAATCCAAGGTACGTGAAAAGACATATACGGTACCCTATAATCGAAGATTATTAATACATTTTAGTTTTTTTATAATGCGGAATTTTGTCTAATGTGGAAAAAAGGTCCCATGCGATTCCGCTTTGACCCGGTTTTACTGTATTTTTATGCTTATTGTTATTTTCATTCAATTATTTTTAATTTCATTCTTTCTTTCTTTCGGCCTTACAGGGATATGACCTATCAGGATAGAATTTTAACTCTGGTTCGCATACGTACTTTCATCACCACACGAGGACATTGAAGGCCTTCCCAGATAAATGATTAGCTAAATGTTAAGCAGGACACAATGACCACTTAACGTAAGACACTCCATTCAATCGCATATTCTTACTAATGGTGAATGTGGTAACTACTTAAATATGTTCACTAAATAATAAGAGATATTAAAAAAATTGATTGCTGACTTTAACTTATTGAGGATCTTATACTTTAATACTTGGATTATGACGACCAGATGGTTATGGGAACTATTTGGCCCTTAAAGTTCCCGACATTATTTGCCTTACGGGTAAGGAAAATCCCAAAAAAAAATCATCCAAAAAACTTCTGAGTAAGATCGATTCCGGGCCTTCTGTGATCGAGATAACGACTTTACTCCGAGACCATAGCGGTAAACTTTAATTGAATTTAAAAATAAAAATTTGAAGATTAATACCCATATTCATAATTTTTCTTGTATAGCCTACCATATTTGTCATGATTTGAGAACGGAGAAAATGTAAATTTGAGGGATATCAGGTCAAGAACCTTAATTTGAGACTGTCCCTGTCAAAATGGGACCTATGGTAATTCTACATATTATTCTCTCATAAAGTTTAGCTAGCGATTCTTTTAATGATATTAGTACATTTTTCTCTCTTCTGTCTTCTTCCATCGTGTAACTCCTAAATGATTTAGGGCCTTTTTCACATAATCCCCTATTAGGTCGTGCCCGAATGTTATTACACGAGTCTCAACCCATGGAAAGAAAATGCAAAATACCTTAGAGAAAAGGTACATTTATATAACTATGGAAGTTTCACAGTTCTATTTATCTAAATATAAATTGTATAAATGATTGAATATTAAGTTGGTGTTATTTGGGGAAAATGCCTTACAATTTAATACAATGATTTAATGTGCAGAGTTGAACCGAATGAGGTGAGTAGTTTACAAGCTATGAAGGTTATGTATACAGTTCCTCTGTGTATACTTGAGCAAGGGTTTGTGTTTGTTGAAGATAAGAGAATGCTCCCCAGTTGCTGATAACGCTAGGCACCACTGAATTACACATCCGCAGTTACACGCTCATTTTTAAAGAAAAATTAAGTTACTTTTATTGGAGAAGTTTCAGGCAGCCGGACGTTCTCAATTACCCATAAGTGTTCTCTTATTCGGCGAGTTTTCACGGGGCTAAGACTCTTCGCACAGATGCTAAACGACCCTAGTTTTTGTCCTCGTCGGATGAAATTTTTTTCTTAGGATTTTACCCCGTAAAGCGTCTAGAACCGCTATCCATCCAACATCGTGAGGAATATCCTACTATGGAGAATCGCGGGTTCAAGTCCCGATGCGTGAGGTATTTTTACCCAACTGACCTTAAACTTTCTGACAGCACCCAAGACCCTGGGATCGACTCAGCCTCTAAAGTAAATGAGTACCAGGAGTATGTTTTAGGGATAAAGGCGGCCATCAAGCAGGCCTGACAATCCTATTGACATATCGTGCCAATTCTTCTCAAGGCCACATGTGACCTGTAGTGGGATCATTTTACTTTTTTTTAAAGTAACAACTTCAGGTTGAAAAATCCCCGTCTTTTAATAGGTTCGCGGATTCGTTGGATTTTTCAGGCTGTAAAAAATCGTAAGTAAGGTTTCATTCTGCCTTGTATATTTAGGCACGTAAAGGAGCCTCAGGTCTGAAATAGAGACCCCTTAGCAGAATGTATCCGGCCTTTCACGCCCAGATTTGAATTGTGACAAGATGAAATTAGCTGATAAAGAGTGTCGTCAAATAAAAATACTAATTTTAATGTCGTAAGTACAGTCACTGTTCCGTGACATAGCCAAATGGTTAAGACAAGGTACCTTGGCGCGGAGTTACGGGTTTTGCGCTGTTTCGAGTCTCCATGGAGGAAGAAATTTTATCATGGAATTTCGGCCAGTATGGGACCGGTGCCCACCTAGAATCGTGAGGATTTTGGGTAGCTACAATAAGTAGCGGCTCCAGGTTGAGAAAATCAGCTATAACGGTTCGGGGATCAGGTATGCTGTCCATATGTCACCGCTACACTTACTGGATGATCGTCTATCTCTGTGATTAACACATGTGAATGTGAGGACAGCAGCCGGCTGGTAGGCCAATAGCCTTCTAGGTTTGTCGCGCCATGGAGGAAGGAAATACAGTCACTATTATATCCAATCGCTTTAATTAGACCTAACTCTCTAATTCTCGTAACTTTGTAATTGATCTTCAACAATAGTAAGTATGTTTTACCTACTTTTCACAATATTTTCGTTGTTAAATCTTATTTCTTTTACTCGTTCAGTCAAGGATTTTAGAGTGTTATTCGAATTTAAAAAAATCAATTAAGAATATATTTTTTAAATATCCATATAACAGTACATTAATAAATTTATTCAGGATAAAATTATTGTATCGTTGCCTTTCTTTTATCATTTTGCCTATTTTCCTTTATTTTCTAATGTAAGCTACTATATTTGAGGGGCACGCCGTAGCGTAGTGATTAAAGGCATTACACTACACGCCGGAAGGTAGAGGGTTCGAGTCCTGGTGGGGGTCAGGATTTTTAAACAGACCCAAACCTTCTGGCGGCATTATGGTCCTGGGGTCGACTCATCTTCTAACGGAAATGAGTACCAGACACTTGATCTGGGGGTAAAGGCGGCCATCACACAGGGTTGACAATCCGGCTGACATCAAGTGCCGATTTTCTAGAGAAAAGTGAGACCCTTAACCTCCTACTACCCCAAGGGCCTCCTAAGGCCTGTAGTGGGATCACTTTACAGATACTATCTTTGTTCTTTTATATTCAATGCTACCACTGGTATTCTCGCCTGGCATGGCGCTTTGGTAACCCACTTCTTAGGTTGGGGCGCCTGGAAAGAAAAATTACGCTACCTCGATGATATGTATGATAGGTGATGATTGTAATGTTGCGCCAGGAGAGGCCTTAATCCTAAACGTAATGAATATGTTAATGATGGCCAGATGATGTTCGGGGACCGTTTGGGTCTTAAAGTTTCCTGACATTTGTCTTACAGATGAGGAAAAACCCCGAAGAAACCATCACCCAGGAAACTTGTCCCGACCGGGGATCGAACCCGGGCCTGCTGCGTAATAAGGCAGCACGCTACTTCGAAACCACAGCGGTGGCTTTGCAGTATAATTAATACCAGTATAATTTAACCCTACTGAATTGGAAGAAAAAAATTAACATCAGGTAATCATTATCATCATCATCGTCGTAAGTAATGCGACGAGTGATTTCCAATCATTTATTATCTAGAGGATTTGGAAATCAAGAGTGGCATTTGTTAGGACTATTTGATGAATACAAATAAGGTGTTTGTTAAAACCATTATTTAAATATAGTTACTTGATGTTTGAAAGCAAAGCGGAACTGTGTGGTTATGTTTAATTTATTTATCCAGTGCAACTTGATCATATAATATTATTTATTGCCATCTGGCGTGGGAAACTTCAAATATAATCGCAATATTGTAAGAATGCATCCTAGTGGAGAAAAAATGAAACACATCAAACTGTAGCCTATATTATAACCAACCTTATAGGCTATTAATTTATTTTTTTGTAACCAACTCAGTAAAATATAATTATTTTAAAACACAATTATTGAACACTCAATTATCAAATCTGTAGTTCGTATATTTTCTATTACTTAAGAGTGTTTTGAGGCTTAGATTGCTGGATTATTTCATCAATATCTTCGCAGCCAAATCTTTTTTTTTTTCATTTCAAATGCCCCAGATTGTATTTCGACATTCCTGGTTTCTGTCCTGGCATGGCGTACTTGTTGTAACCCACTTCTGAGGTTGGGGCGCCTGGGAGGCGGGGTGGTTGGTTACGTGGACCGTTGTTAGGGGGGGTGTGCTGATGATAGTGGTTCGCCAGGAGAGTCCCTAATCCTAAGCTTAACTTAAGATGAATATGAATGATGATGATTGCGGATTGGCCCATATGATTTTCGGGGACCGTTTGGGCTTTAAATTTTTAAAGTTTCCTGACATTGGTCTTACAGGTGAGGAAAAACCCCCGCAATCAAAACCTCACCCAGAAAAAACTGTCCCGACCCGGGGATCGAACCCGGGCCCGATGCGTGTCAAAGCAGCACGCTACCCCGTGACCACAGCGGTGGACACGACCAGCCAAATATTGTGTCTGCCATTCTTGTACATTTCAAACATGGCAGTTGTGTTGGAGAGTCAGTCACTGCAAGATAATGATCTCCCCTGTTCAGAATATTAAAAAATATTGAGCTTTCTTTATCACAAAACGAGGAGGTGATTAAGATAATTCGGTAAAGAGTGAGGTGAAACACGACTGTCATTGAATGTAAATCAAGATTCATTGAAACATGATCTGTCTTTAACTCCCATTTGGAGAATAGTTAAATAGTCGTTACTATTATTATTATTATTATTATTATTATTATTATTATTATTATTATTATGTTGAGAGCAATAGCAGGATACCAAAGGACCGATGAAGAGAAAAACGAAGATGTAAGAACAGAACTTACTACTCCTGGCGCGACAGGGCTACAAGGCCCTTAGCCTACCACCCGGCTGCTGGCCTCACATCCACATGTGTCAATCACAGAGGTAGATGATCATCAGCCAGTGTAGGGGTGACATGTGGTCGCATGTCGAGTCCCCCAGCCGTTATAGCTGGTTTTCTCTCAACCTGGAGCAGCTACTTATTGTAGCTACCCAAATGCATCACGATGCTGGGTGGCTCCGGTCCCATACTGGCCGAAATACCATGAGAAAATTTCTTCCCCCATGGAGACCCGAACCAGCGCAAGTCCCGTAGCTCTGCGCCAAGGCTTCCTGCCTTAACCACTCGGCTACGGCGCGGGACTAAGAACAGAACTTAATATATTTAATTTCTGTGAAACAATAAAATAGCTACTATCAAAATGCTTACCTTCAGCACGTATTACGAATGAATGAACAGCGCATACCAAGAAGAATGTATAATTACTCGTATAAACCAAAAGGAGAAGATTGTTGAGAAGACCATTGAAGAGATGGAAGGACCAATTCGACCTATAATGAGATCGGAACAGGCCATTGGACTTAATCCTTGTTGTTGATGATGATGATTATTATTATTATTTATTATGTAACCTAAAATAAATTACTAGCAATGCAGTTAGTATGCCAGATGTTCGCATGCGACTAATTAATATTTGTAATTTTACTCAGATGGTTAAGGCAATGCACTACAAGCCGGAAGGTCGCAGGTTTAAGTCCCGATGAAATCGGGACTTTTAAACTGGCTTAAATACTCTGGCAGCACCATGGCTCTGGGGCATAAGCCCTACTTATCCTCTAAGTAAAATAATTCCAGACCTATGTTCTAAGGATAAATGCGTCATGCAAGACTGATATTATGCCGATTACCTAGAAAGATATGAGGCTTAATATCTTAATAACCCAAGGGCCTCCTAGAGCATGTAGTGGGATCACTAGGCCTATATTTTTGCCTGAGATCAAGTGCAATATTTTTTAACTTTCAATTGATAATAATAAACATTCAAAAATAGAATGTCCCAGTCAAATCAACGGTTCAAGTTTTGCTGGGGAAAGGTGATAATTGTTCAAACAAGCAATTAAGTTGTAGCAAATTCAAAGGAATGAAGCTGTTGAGGTTGTTCTCATGGGAAGATTAAAAAAGAAAAAGTACAAAACTTCACCGATCCTATCTAGTAGATACCGAAAATGACCATGACAGGTATATATATTTGTGTGTGTGTGTCAACGCTCTACCGGCCCCAGTTTTTGTTTTATCGGAACTAAACTTGACAGAGGCCTATAGCAATCAATTTAAAAATAAAGTCGTGTTCGTTAACAAGAAAAATAGGACTATTAGGTGTAGGAGTTCACCTGAAACGAAAATTAAAAATCCCTCTAGTGGTCGTAATTTTCGATATTTAGCAACCAAACTCAATATCCATCCATAGTAATTCTGCCCGAAGGCAGGTCCTTCACTGCAATCATAGCATTTTCATGCTATGCTTGCAGCTTTACTAGGGAATTTTAGGTGTGGTAGCTTCCGGTTGCTTTCCACACCGGTTAAGGATGATGATGATGATGATGACCATATGATTTCGGGGACCGTTTGGGCCTTGAAGTTTTCCTGACATTTGTCTTACAGGTGAGGAAAAACCCCGATAAAAACCTCACCCAGAAAAACTGCCCCGACCGGGGATCGAACCCGGGCCCGCTGCATGACAAGGCTGCACGCTACCTCGAAACCACAGCGGTGGACAAACTCAGTATATACCATTAAAATAAAACTAGAAAGGTATTCACCTAAATCTATTTAAAATGGAGATTTACCTGAAACCCAAAATTAAAAAAAATCGCTATCGTCATCGTCACCCATCATTTCAACGGGACAGTAACCCTGCCTTCCAGGCGCCCAAGCTTCAAAAGTGGGTTACAATTACACCAATGCCAGGAGAGAACATAAAAAAAAATGTGGAAATGACAATCTGGGGCATTGAATAAAAACGTCATATTATACAAAAGTGTGCAGTGGGTAATAAATTAGGTTATGTATGATTTGTTTTCACTGCAGACCGACACTTTTAAATAAGCTGGCATCAGAGATTTATTTCTCCAATTTAACAAAACAATTGTATATTCTGTATACCATAACCAAAATGGATCACAACTTCGACTTGCTGAGAAACCTCTGCGGGATGAGGGTTTTTTCGTTCTTCTTTTTAAAATGTTAGTTCTTGTGACATTCCTTGTATTTCGCTGTAGTTTGCAATTATCACAAGTAATGCAACGAGTGATTTCCAAATTATCGATAAATTCACGACTCACGAAGTGAGAGTGAATTTATCTAGATAATTTGGAAATCAAAAGTGGCATTTGCTAGGACTATTTAACGAATAAAATTAAGCTGCTTACTCACAAATCATTATTTAACTATAGTTATTTTAAAATATTTATTTGATGTTTGAAACAAATGAGAAACGATTGGTACGCTTCATTTGCTTCTTTTGTTCATCACTACAACCAGTCATTAATATTATTTATTGCCAAAGGATCGCAATGTTGTAAGAATGCACCCTAGAGGAGAAATTTATAACCAACGTTATAGGTATTAATTGATTTCTGATGTCCTATGATGTAAATATGTCAATTATATTTTTCTTCAACGTTATTTCCTGGAAAATAATTCGTTTAAGAAAGTGCAAACAGTGTATTTTTTTTTGGTATAATCAATTGCTACAAGTGTTTTTATATTATCTCTCGCATGCGCTTTCTGCTGACATTCATGCAATATATATACAATCTGGTAGCCGTATTTCTTGAAGTCAGTCACTGCAAAATAATGCTATGACCTATTCAGAATGTTAAAATGGAGGTGCTTTCTTTATTATTATAAACTTTAGTTGGTAAATTCTAGGCGAAACACGACTGTGATTGGTTATAAATAAAAAATCATTGAAATGTGATTTGTCATTGACTCCCATTTGGGGCATGAGTTAAATAGTCCTCGTAAATAATTCTTTTTTTTTTAAATCTTAGTTCTTGTGACATCCCTTATTTTCCCCTGTAGTCTACAAATATCCTCGAGTAAATAAATTAAAATCACGAAAATGTATCTGAAGTATGTATTAGCTTGCGATACAGATACTTGAGACGGTAATTACCGTGTGTTTCTGTTGAAATGTAACTTAAACATGATTGCAGCGAGAGAACGTGATGGTAATTCTATCGGACAATGGCCTGCGCATTATTGTATAGATCGAGCACGATGTATCGTTCTAATAGCACGCTTTGGATTTACCCTCTCCCACAATCGATAGGTTCACAGCCAAGTCATTGTTTGATTTCATAGAGATCACAGGCTCCGCTCTTCCTTCTAGACCCGTCGTGTACGTAAAACACGAGAATGTTCTCTGCTAATTGTATCACAATTTTCTAACTCTAGTCAACCCATTTTCTCGAAAGGAAAACAACGTGGAATAATTTAAAATTATAATACAATTTATATTTTTTAATTTAATTTCTAATCGTGCTCTAAATATTCAACAAATACAGAATCACTTTATATTTTTTTTCAAATAATAGTAGTGATTAGGGGCCATTTCCATCAAAATGTCAGTTAATGTCACGTTCATCTGTTTTCGAAAGATCGTGAATTTTCTTCCATGTTTCCATTGTTATGTATATATTTCGATGTTGACAATCCAGCACGTTTTTCGTTTGTTATACAAACAAACAAAACATCGTAATGCTTACAACACTAGTGCGATTAAGTAAAAATAATAGTATATTACAATGCGAGATTGGGAAGTGGTTTTTACAGATGTAAGGAAATAATTAATGTCCAAGATTCTGTAAACACACTTCACAAACGTGTGTTGTACATTTTTTTTGCACGGTGGGTGTTTTCAAAAAAATAATAGTAAACAATGACATCTTTGTTGGAAGTATTTGCGTTAATTATAAACAACTGACCGACATTAGCAATTTGACCAATGTATGTACGCTAAGAGCCGAAAATAATATATTTGAGACTACAGCAGGCCGTGGCACCAATCAGACATAAAATGGCGGCAAGTAAATGATGAAATTGAAGAAGCGTGGAGAATTGGGTGTGCTTCCTTAGTGCCAGAAAAATCTAAATCAAGATATGAAAAAAAACGTACATTTCGTTCAGAAAGTGGCTGGAGGAGAAGAATTGTACTCTAAGTGAAAAAAGTAAGCCATACCATCAACTTTGTCCGAGATTGCTGTACTGTCATCTTTCGGAAAGTTTCTAAGTTCAATTAGCTTGGAAGAATCTACACTTTGGGAAAGAGTACGATTCCAATTACATTTAAATAACTGTACAATCTTCACCGTCAACTTCAACATGAAGGACTAAAAATTATTCAGGTACTTGTAATGCGGTACCGGTAGACCTACTTTATTTTGTTTAGTCAACTTTCAATATTGTTTCAAATAAAGTTCAGTTCATTTAAAATGCAGTGATTTGTTTCGTATATATATATACATATCAATACTATCTTTTGGATATATTTTTTCTATATACATTGTACGTGGTATAGATAAGGGGCAGTGGTTTTACATCCCGCCCTAGGTAGGTAATTTGTAATATTACAGTATAATTTATTAGTTAATTATTGGTTGGCAACCCCGAAATTTATAAAATTGAACTTTCAATCGTATCCGCCATTCGTGTAAGTACGACAGGACTCACTATCGTGCAAAAATAGTTATGTCTTAATACTTAACAATCGTTAATTTATTGCAAGGATGCTGTATATGTTATTCATTTTATAATACCTCCGCGGGTATTAACATTTTCAAAATGTCCGCGCAGGCATTAAGTTTACTATGAATTTAAAAATATTAATTGCATAATGAAATGTTTTAATTAAGTTTCAAACACAGTTTAGTCTTTATAGGAACTGAAATAGAAATTAAATTTGTTAAATTTTCCCGTGAAACTCATATTAGGAGCTTGATTAATAAAATTAAATCTTTTCTTGTCTGAACTTTCGATTTTCGCGTTTCATATCCTTTCGAGCATTGTTTTATGTACTCAACTAACTTACAAAATTTGCCAATATTAACATTCCTGTTTAAGTATTTTTTAGCATTGTGAATTTTGTTCACAGTGAGTTCGGTGAAAATGAACTTGCCTAGAATGCCAAAACAACAATTTCATTAACAATATCCACATGCCATATCACAAAAAAAATCATATTCCTTGCAGTGTATTTTTCTTGACTTCCCTGTAATCACGTGATTTAGTTGTAAGCTTGGGAGTCGTTTAATTGCATCATCGTCGTTTGTATTGGTTACTTTGTATCATATTTTACTGGTGACACCAACTCTAATTCCAACGATATGGGCACTGACGCTCAATGGTTGGAAAAAAAAAAAATAATAAAAGAGGGGTAGAAGAGCACGCCAGTCTGGGTAATGAGATAATAATGCATTATACAAGAATATATTCCATCCATAGTGTTCTGCCCTAGAGTAGGTCCTTCACTGCGATCATAGCATTTTCATGCCACGCTTTGCAGCTTTACTAGGGAATTATAGATGTGGTAGCTTTCCGTAGCTTCCACACCTGGAATGATAATGGTGATGATAAGGATGTTGATGATGGCCAGATGATGTTCGGGGACCTTATGGGCCTCAGAGCTACCTGACATTTGTCTTATAGGTGAGGAAACACCCCGAAAAAAAAAACTCACCCAGGAAGCCCGTCCCGATCGGGAATCGAACCAGCACTGCTTTTTCTTTGCTGCCAAGTTATATATTTTTACCTTCTGAATATTAAAGAATATAATAAATGCAATTTCTTTATCCACGATGTTAAATTTCCTGCTGGTTCTGCTAAGATAAATTCATTGCAATCTCTACATGTTAATTTATATACTATTTTAATGTATGGCTTTGTTCAGATTGGAAATAGATCCGTGGGTCCCGTGTCGCAGATTTACGGCAATTTGATCACTCTGTAAATATGAATCGATGAAACAGAGATTGTATAGAGTTACGCTATACGTTTATAAACGCCCGTAGGATCAAATGGCGACAGATAGAACTATAAAATGTGATTTGTTTCCTAGTCTTGTACTAACAAATTCACAGTTACACGGTTCCCTCTGAGCTGTGAATTTTTATGCCTTAGTTCAAACATTGTCATCCCACGCTTATAAATTCAATTTAAATGTATTTCTATTTCTTATTGTACTTCAAACATCAATATTTTAATGACCGAGAAAAGATCATCTGTCCACCCTCAGATTTTCTATACTGGCACTTCTTTCTCAACACGCCCATATGAGCCACTTGAATTTAAAATGGGACTTAAAAAGTATTGACTTATATATGTACTAGCTAATACCCGGCGTATGTTCTAATTGTCGGATACTACTCATTTTCGGATGATATCTACCTCTATTTATTGTAATACGATATACTGAGTTTCGTTGTGAAACATCGAAAATATGACAGCTAGAGTGATTTTTAAATTTTCACTTCAAGTGAACTCCTAATTGCTTTAGAAGGTCCAATTGTGAATCTAAACCATCGAGGGACCCAATCAGACACACACACAAATTCATCAAAATCGGTCCAGTCGTTTATGAGTAGTTTCAGTGACAAACGTCCGGTTCAGAACTCATTTCCATTAGAGGCTGAATCGATCCCAGAACCATGGTGCCGCCAGAAGGTTAAGGCCAGTTTGAAAATCCTGACCCCACCGGGAGTCGAACCCCTTCCCCGGCTTGTAACATATTGAATTAACCATCTATACTATGGCGCGTGTGCTCCAACTTAAAAACAAAATCACTTATTAAATAAATATCAGATAGTGTGAATAAGATTTTGGATGTGACTGTATGAAAAGTTGACAGTGAACACAAATCAAATCATTTCTTCAATTTGATATCCTGGTCACATGCTTGTGTATGCGTGAGCGGAAACATATGACGTCACGACAAAACAACATAGTAAAGAACAACTTTTTATTGCTGGAACGAAGTGTGCCAGTTGTGCACACCATCTAGCGTGAAATCAAAACACTAACAAAATGTGCATAAAAAATTGTCCATGTAAACAAAACACAGTTTATTCATTTTTTTATTTCTTTATGCATTTTGTTACTCTCAACACGAATGGCTTAAATTACCATAATTGATGCTTTCTAATTGTAATGATGACTTAAGCGCATTTTACGTTTTACTACATAATAACAGGTTGACAGGTTGTCCACTGAACTCTTGTTGAAGCAAATAAAGTACAAGTCCATTACCACTTCTTACTAGATACTACTGCATTTACTTTGTGCTTTTTTACTTCGATAATGACTGATGCAATTATGTACTAAAATGCAAGTTACTTAAATGAATAATAGTGTATTTTTGGTCTTAAACTTGGCTCTTACAGGATACATCACTTGGCTTAACTGTTGTCTCTAGTTTAATGAACGAATCTTTTAACTGCATTGTTTTATTATTATTATTATTAGTTACATTATTATTATTATTATTATTATTATTATTATTATTATTATTAATTATTATTATTTATTATTATTATATTCAGTTTAAAAAAACTGGGAATTCAACTCCGTAAATTGAAAGAAGAATAATTGAAGAGAGAAGAACCATACACATACATACTCCAAGTGAGATAGGCCTAGAAGTCCCTTTGCCTACCAGCCGGCTGCTGGCCTCAAATCCACATGTGTTGATCACAGAGGTAGACGATCATCCAATGTAGGGGTGAGATGTGGTTAGCATCTCGGCTGTCCCAACAGTTATAGCTGGTCTTCTCAACCTGGAGTAGCTACTTATTGTAGCTACCCAAATACCTCATGATGCTGAGTGGGCACCGGTCCCATACTGGCCGAAATTCCATGAGAAAATTTCTTCCCCCATGGAGACTCGAACCAGCGCAAGTCCCGCAGCTCTGCACCAAGGGTTATTGCCTTAACCATTTTACAAATTGAATCATAACTTGGACATTTTTATTCGCAGACCATTAGTTCATTATTTCAAAATGCTTATATAATACCCCTCTATAGTACAAGTTAAATTTGTGCGGTATAATTAATTTACACCCTGTATGTAATATATATATATATATATATATATATATTGGAGCATACAATGCCTTATATGCTACTGTGATTCGACTTTGTACCTCGGTTAACTCCTCGTTGTGCTTGATAGCCTATCATACTACCAAGATATTTGAATTTATCTACTTCTTCAATTCTTCTAGTATCACATTGAGCTGTATTATATCTTTTCTCGGATCATCGATTTTATTTTTTCAGCATTTATCTTCATTCCAACTATATTAGCTCCATAATACATGTCTTTGTATGCTACAGCTTAGTCAATTAAATAAAAAAAAACTTAAAAGGCGAATGCTCTACTTACTACTTCCTCCATTCACATTATGTCACTCGCTCACAACCAGGGAATGCAAACAGTGGGAATACATTAGAAAGAGAGCGATTGATTAATCGCAGTGATGGCGGGGACCTTCTTATTGGCAAGACTCCGAACGACCTACGTTTAAATGTATATGCATTGCCATCCTGTACTTCTGTACCTGTCATTGACCGTCCCATAATATTCAAATAATCTGCATAGCCTACAGTCTTAATATTTTTATAAAATAATGTGCAATTAAAATCAACATTGATTTTGTTGAACAGACCTAACAGATAAAAATTACTAAATAGTCTAAAACACACAAACATGATTTACATTAAGTGGATTAAAATTGTACTGCCAACTTTAAAATGTAGAGACCAAAGTTAGTCTAAAGAGAGCTTAACAGGATTCGAGCAATAAAAGATGTGATTTCTCATCTCGACTGCTTTTGCTATTGAAAGTAAAAGTGCTTTAGATTACAGGATGATGATGCAAAATTACTAGCTGCGTCACCAAACCGTGAAAAACAAAATAGGGGTTAACATACTGAGTGTCTTGCCTCGTTAACGCCTTTCGGTGTAATTGTGTCTTGATAAATAGCACGTTCCTGCCATAGTTTATATTTAACAGCTCGCTCATTCCTTCTATTCTCTATTTTAATTTCATTATATTTACAAATATCGCGAATATTTAATTCACAATTTAATTAATTAATTAAAATGTATTAATCATATGTTCAAATTTGTATATGCTTGCAATTACGCATTATAATAATTTTTATTATCCTAACTTCCCTCTAAAACATTTTAAAAAACTTTAATCTTCCATTTAAAGGGGTGATGGGCGAAATTTTCGACATTTTCGGTCAAATTTAGCATTTTTTGTATTAAAAAAATACTACGTACCTTAAAGTATAAGTTGGCGAAGTTTCAGTGTTCTATGGCGCTTGTAAGTCTCCCTAATGACTGTAGGAGGGCATGTATGCTACATTCTAATTTAACTGCATGCAAACTTTCAAATTAGCGTTTCCACACTTTTATTTTCATTGCATTTAAATACATTCAAATCAAAATAGCACTGACAGATTTAATGATAGAAGCACGAAATTTTAACTGCATGCCCCACACACTATGGTTAATAATGCTATGCATGGGTTTTGAAACAACGTTGATAGTTTTTTAAATAAAAATAAAATATATGTAGTAATTTAAAAGAAAAAAACAAACATTTTCATATGCAGAGGATGTTTATATTTTCTTCTTCTTTTATTATAACGATATAGAAACGTTAATGCATAGTGTTGTTCTAAATAAGTCAGTGGTCGTGTAGAAAACATTCAGAAATTTTACTAAAAAATTATGGGACTTATTAAAAATTAAAATAAGCAAATTTTTAAATGGATTTTCTTCAATAACTCAAAAACTTTAAGCCTAGAAGGATGAAACTTTAATATAATATTACCTATTACGGCGTGAATGTGTGTAAAAAACTTTAGTATGTAGCTTAAGAACTGTAGAAAATAGAAATTTCACCCATCACCCCCTTTAAATGGATGCAAAGTATGAACTCTTACTTTAAGGAAGAAGAAAGATGGCCAAAAAATATATACCAATGGTCACCTCCTGGAATAAATAAACGTAGCAGACCAAGATGGAAATGGAAAACTACGTCAGAACTATAATGGATGATAGGAATTTGGAAGAGGGAGATTGGAATGATAGAGATAAATGGAAACTGAAGGCGGCAAACCTATAAATGGGGGAAAGCCGAAGAAGAAGAAGAAGAAGAAATATCACGAGTATTTGAGAATAAAGTTATTTGAAAAATTTTGGATCAAAGAGAGACGAACAGAGAGATGAAGATTACACTGGTCAACATAGTTTTTGTCTCATGAGAACTAATAGTTGTACTTAATGCTGTTTTTATCGTGTTTTCAAATATGTATTAGGAATTTCTCCATCACCCATAGTTTTTTTATTTCAATTTCAATTAATGGATTTAAATAATTATTTTTTAATAAACGTTTATTCGTCCATTTGTCCATTGTAAAATAAAACCAAATGAGCTAACTCGAATGATTTCAGCTATGGAAAAGATATATCAAGGCAAATGGAATCCTAATACGCTGGCCGATTATTGTTGGAACATTAAGAGGGATACTCCACAGGCGAAATATAGCAAAAAATCGTCATTTCTTACTTCCTAGGTGAGTCCGAATGTTCGAATATGTGTAGTTACGAATGTAGAAAATATTAAAGTATTTAAAATTATAAATGCCTGTCTCCCGGAAACCTTGCATGATGGAGAAAAACCGATATCATATTTGAATTCAAGAGAAAAAATACTATCAGAATCACATTTTTTCTTCTGGGACAAAAAAAAAAGTTTATTTTGCTCAGTGTTACATAACATGATCTTTATTAGAAACCAAATGTAATAAGAATAGTTAAGTTTCGTAGTCTGCGATGGGCAGGACATGTGGCACGAATGAAGATAGAAATAGGAGCATGGAAACTCCTTGTAGGAAGACAAGAGGAAAGAACCTAGTGGGTGGTTAAAGATTGAGGTGTGAGAATAACATTAACCATAATTTGAAGGGGGTAAATTAAACAGGGGATGATTGAAAAATATTAGCTCAAGATAAGGATTATGGAGAGCGTATGTATGCGCGGACATGAACCTAAGAGTTAGATAGTGCCAGTTAGTTAAGTTAATCTTGCAATGTTTTTATAATAATACTCATACTTCCACTTAAAAAATCATGGCATGACAGCCTAACAGGACCTTGGTCTGCCAACCTGTTGCTGATCTTACATTCACATGTGTTAATCACAGAGGTGAACGATCATCTAGCCAGTATATGGTGACATGTGGCCAATATATCGCTTCCACCAGACGTTGTATGACTGGTTTTATCAATCTGGAGTCGCTGCTTATTATAAATACCATATTCCTCACTATGCTGGGTGAGCACATGCTGGGTGAGCACCGGTTCCACATTGGCCAAAATTCCATGATATTTTCCCCCACAGGGACTCGAACCAGCGCAAGTCATGTAGTTCTGTACCAAGGCATCGTGCCTTGAACTGCTCGTCTATGACGCAAAACATTTCAACTTTTAATTAATATAAAAATCAACCAGATATAGGCTATATAAAGCGTAACTGAAATATAAGTCAAAACATAAGTATATACTGTGTATGTGGGGGTGGGGGAAGCGATCCCACTAAGGGACTTAGCAAACTTTTGGGTTAGTACACGATTTTAAGATCATCATTTTTGCAGAAATCGACACGAGATGTCATCCCTGCATTTATCCCTAGAACATCGTTTCCGGGGTCGACCTGCAGCTATGGTGCTGCCAGAAGGTTTAGGTCGGTCTAACAAATGTCGACACCATCCTGAAATACTGTAGTCTATTTTATTTGTATGAATTTTATATAGGCTAATACACCTAAGTGCCAAACTTTCTTCATTATTTTAAATGCTTTTCTGAGAATCTCTTCAAAATTCATATTTCACCACATCTCTGGAATGAGGTATATAGTTTGGTAGAGAGAGAGATAGATAGTCTTTATTGCGTGAGACGCACAGTGTCTAGGAATGTTCCTTATTCTAGTGCATTAATTACTGTGACGTCTCGATCTGTCAGTGCTACCAGTATTCGTGGACATTGTAAGGAGGGTTCAAAGTAAATACTGTTTTGATTGTCTTTTTAAAAAATTCGAAGTCCCGCACCGTAGCCGAGTAGCGTAAGGCACCAAGTCTTGATGCAGAGCTACGAGACTTGCGCTGGTTCGATTCCCCATAGAAAAATAAATTTTCTCATTGTATTTCGGCCAGTATGGTACTGGTGCCCAACCGGCATCGTGAGGAATTTGAGTAATTCTGTACAATAAGTAGCGTTTCAAAGTTGAGAAAATCAGCCATAACGGCTGGGGAACTCGACATGCTAACCATATGTCACCTCTATGCTGGGTGGATGATCGTCCATCTCTTTGATTAACTCATGTGGTTGTAAGGCCAGCAGTTGGCTGGTAGACCAAGTACTTCTAGGCCTGTTCCACCAAGACGTTTTTTTTTTAACAGGAAGATTCGTTCTACATTCTGGAAGACTATTGAATGTATCCACGGATATCACCTCATAGAACCATCTCCTCTGTCCATCCGTGCGATTACCATACTCGCCTTTGGTTCTGAAGTTTTCGGACCAAACTTGGCAGGGGTCTTTTTTGTAGACGCAATAATTGTCAGTATTGCTTTCCTTTGGAAGATAAGCCGAAGGTCCCGTGTTTTAGCTGTTGAAAAGTGTCGTTAAATAAATTAACCACCATTTCTTCTACTACTACTATTATTGTCGTTCTCGGTGGTCTAGTGGTTATGTTCTTTGCATTTACTCCCAAGGGTTGCGGGTTCAAACTCAGCCGGAGTCCCAATAGTTAAATAATCCCAGGAACAAGTCCTCCGGGAGGGACTTTAAGCCGTGGGTCCTGGGTCTGAAGATTATGCGGCTCATAAAAGAACCTCAAGGCTAAATTAATGCCTTTGAGCAAAATTTAAGCGACCTTCCTTATCCAAGTAATACCTTAATTGTCTGCTAGATGTCTCATTGAAACGATTTCTGAACACATGTCTCTCGCTAACATTTGTAGGAAATAAGCGTACCTAAATTGACTTGATCAAGTGACTCCCGGCTAGAAGAGGACCCGTGTCTCGATGACGGACGTATTAGTCCAAGATCCGGCTGCAAGATTACTACATTCATTGAATGTATGAACAAAATCTTTTTTTTTTCGTAAAATTGTGAATGACTGAATAAATTTTTGCCGAGTTGCCTATTAAAATTCGGCCGCCAGTATGTTTAATTAAAATATAAGTAATTTATTTATTCGAAATAATTTGATTCACTTGTTATTAAAATAAATTATAATCCAGTTCGTAGAAATCGATGTATAGAGCTTGAAAAGTTTTGGTTACCATTGCAAACTTGGTCTTAAACCTCCTATAGGCTTACATCGATTTCTGTGCGGACTGGATTATAATTTAATTAATAACAAGTGAATCAAATTATTTCGAATAAATAAATTAATTATATTTTAATTAAACATACTGGCGGCCAAATCTTAATAGGCAACTCGGCAAAAATGTATTCAATCTTTCACAATTTTATGAAAAAAATAGATTTTGTTCATACATTCGATGACGTAGTAATTTTGCATCCGGATCTTAGACTATGAGGTATACGCATACATACATAATATACCTATTACTTCTGCCACTGTTACTGCAACAACCCCCCAAGTTGAGAACGATGTTGTAACAAGTGTTTATAAATATATTATTAGAAAGTCTATATTATTGTAGACAACCATTTTATTTGGATTATTTTTATCGCCAAGAGAAAGTTGACAATTGGCTAACAGGTTGGTTCTTAAATCATGTCTAACATGTTTCTAAATATGACAAAGTAGTAAACAGTGTGTTCAAACACTCCAAAGTTTTGTTATTAAAGAAAGCTAGCATTCATTTCCATGGAAAACTTGGTAAATGTTTGTCAAGACTTCCCAGGGTCATATTCTTATTGTACAGAATGGTAGAGTCAATACGAAGACAATGCGGTCATTTCATCCAAGATTCAGTAGCTGACTTTATACATATGACCGGTAAATAGTATTGTGATGTGTGAGGTATTCCTGCTTGTGTTTAACTTGGCACCAACACCGTGGCAAAGTAAAACATGTCTTGAAAAAATATACGTGACACTATTAGTTTTTTAGTATGGAAACTAGGTCGTAATAATAATAATTAGGTATATGTTTTTTTTATGTAGGATTACTTGAAGTTAAGATTGCAAATGTAAATTTTCGTATACCCGTTCTTTTTTTTTCCTAATCCCAATTTTCAAATTTTGATCTTGCAGCCTTGTGTGTACATGTACAACCATGTACAATGTTCCATGCACTTAGTCTTCCTTTTTTTACGCCTGATTTGAAGAGGTTCCCAACCCGACACCCTAACTTTTTCCACTTTTTTTTATTTTTCTTCACCTTTTAACATTTTTTTGTGTCATCTTTTCTACACTTTCTATTGAATTAATTTGTTTTTAACGTTTTTTATGCCACCACACTGTCATTTCTATATTCTGATTTTCTCTCCTGGCATGATGTTACTGTAACCCACTTCTGAGGTTGGGGCGCCTGGAAGGCGGAGTTACGTTGCTCCGATGATATATGATTGCGATGGCCATATGATGTTCGGGGACCGTTTGCGCCTTAAAGTTTTCTGACATTTGTCTTACAGGTAAAGAAAAACCCCGAAAAATCCCATCACCCAGGAAACTTGTCCCGACCGGAGATCGAACTCGGGACAGCTGCGTGACAAGGCAACGCACTATCTCGAGTCCACAGCCGTGAACTTGTTTTAACATATTTCGATTCCGTGAAATTGCGCTGTATTTCCTTAGGGAGTACAAATGAATGTAATTTCTTTTGATTTAACGCTTCCCTTTTTTCAGTATACTATGCTTTATAAAATGTAAAGATTTCCTTGTTTTCCTAGTGCAAGAATTCACTGTTTGCACCACTCAAGATTGTTAGATAAAATCTAAATATTTACAATAATCTTCCAGTGAAATTTGTTTCCCCTCTCAAAATATTACCAGCTCATCTCAATCTCCTAAACGTAATACGTTTTAGGACAATGAAATACTTCATGGACTTCTTTGTTATTGAACTTCTTAGGCAATTACAAGAGTCTCTATAATGCATACGTTTCCAATGTTGAACTATGTATATTTTCTTCTTGCGCCATATTTCTGTTTATTATCGTTCATAGTTATTTGAATTTTCAAAATGTTCCCTCTTAAGTGTCCAGTCTAATTTATCAGTAATAATATGAGGGCTGTTCAATAAAAATAACTTTTTTCAACATAACCTTCATTCATCCTTAAAATTTTGATGCTAATTCTGAAAATAGTTTCCTTTTGGATGCTCTTGTTCCAGAGTTTCAAATACTTTTTGAACATCTTTTAAAACGGAGCTAAATCCGGACTATAGGGAGGGTGGTGAGGGGGACGCACTTCACTTTGATTTTTGCAAGATATTCTGCAACATCATTTGTGTTATGTGGCCTCGAATTATCGTGGTGGAGCATCCAGTTTATTGCACGGAAATGTGGACTATTGCGCCTGATATAGGCCTACCCTTGCAGAATTGTCAGGACATCTTTAGTACTGCACGCTGTGTTTTGCAGATACAACATGCTGATAAACTATTTCGTGAATATCAAAGAAACTGATATGATCATAAATTTCCCAACAGAAGGACCTTTTTTTTTTATTTGGTGATGAAGGAGATATTTCATCACCGAGCTTTGCTGTTTGCTCTCAGGATCAAAATTATGTCAAGTTTTATCAGCAGTGATTATCTTTTGAAGAAACTCTAGATCGCCTCCATTGTATCACCATGCAGTACTGTGCATCATTCGTTCTCACGGATGCTAATAACCAATCTAAAACTATCGGTCGCTTATCTACATTATTTTACTACAAACAGCTTGTCACAAAATTAATTACAAGAGTCTCTATAATGCATACGTTTCCAATGTTGAACTATGTATATTTTCTTCTTGCGCCATATTTCTGTTTATTATCGTTCATAGGTATTTGAATTTTCAAAATGTTCCCTCTTAAGTGTCCAGTCTAATTTATCAGTAATACTACGAGGGCTGTTCAATAAAAAAAAATTCCAACATACCTTCATTCATCCTTAAAATTTTGATGTTTTGCGAGTTAGAATAGTACAACTAGTGACGCTGATGCCTCGCGCATGTGTATGAAGCATTCGGCAGGCTAGCTGTAACAGTTTTTCATGTTTTCAGTTATCTGGGAGTCTCTGTACGTGTCTTGACTCGCACCACTCACAGACAGGAATCGGGAGGGATCACTTTGAAACTCGTGCCAAGTATGCATGGCGCATTAAGCTAACAAAATTCATAAAACCAAATGTTTGCTTGTGGTCCACCGCTGAGGTCTTGAGGTAGCGTACTGCCTTGTTATGCAGGGGCCCGATTTCGATCTCCGGTCAGGACAAGTTTCCTGGGTGAGGTTTTTTCGGATTTTTTCCTCACCTGTAAAAGTTTAAGGCCGAAGCAGTCCCCGAACATCATATGAGTATGACCATCATATTCATCATATATCAAGTTTAGGATTAAGGACTCCCCTGGCGCACCACTATCAGCATCACCCATCATACCATCGGGGCAGTGCAACCCCTCCGTCCATGCGCCCGAACCTCAGAAGTGGTCTAATTACACCAATGCCAGGAGAAACCCCCAGAAATGTCGAAATTGCAACCTGGGGCATTGATTAAAAAAGTTTGCGTGTTAAAGTATGGCTGTAAAAAGAATAATGATTCTTGTTTATTGAACATCCCTCATATTTTTTTATCAAGTACTTTAATAACAGCTGATGAAAAGTATCGCATGAATAAGCAGAATATAAAACGATGCAATTTCTGGTTGTAATTCTGATCCTGTGATATTAATGTTACTTTTTCTGTGTAAGATACTAGAAAAATGTTTGTTTTGTAGAAAGAGGTTGCGGGCTATGCTAATGTTGTTATTACTGTCATTAAGCTACTTATCCGTCATGTAAAGATGATGGTAGCCTCTCATACTCTCTGTCTTCACATTTTTATTGAACAGCCATGCAGAAAACTGGCCACCCATGAAGCGACGAAATAAAAACAAGACTAGATTAATATCATAAGACGCAGTTCTGTTTCTCAGCATCTATAAACACATTATTATTCCCTTCCATCCAAACAGTCTGCATAATCATATTATAAAATTTCCTTATTAGACTGTTATATTGACTGTAATTAACTTTATGACCCTTATATTATAAAATAACTATGTTAATTATAGGGACGTTAATTGGGGATTGTAGTGTGGGTAACTAGTTTAACACAAAAAATGTTGAATTAGGGTAAACTCGAGTAAATTCGTGATATTGGTAAAATCGTGATACTTTTGTACACACATCACACATTTATGGTTAACAGGATGTTAGGGTTATCGTCAGAGGACAGTGCAAGACATATGACATGCATCCAGACCCAAGATGGTCGGCAGTGGTCCTGAAGTCCTACTAACTACAGATGTAGGGAAGTGTCGGAATTTACCTGTATCATGCATGAATTAGGTCGGTGTGTTGACCGCATTCCATCCATGACATCTACGAGTAAATAAGGTACCTAAAAATTAACTTGGTCTAGTAACTCCTTACAGAGGAAAGTCTGTGGCTCAACACATACATCATTATATATAGTTAGAATTTATCAAACTGTTACAGAATATTATTAGTGACCTATTTATGTATATGTATGTTACCTATTCATGGCACGATACGCTTAAGGATTTAATTTCAAAGATGGTTACATTAAGATATTTGAATATTTTAGGCCTTTCGCCTATCAGTCTGCTACTGGCGTCACTTTCATATGTTTAATCATAGAGGTGGACGTTCATCTAGTCAGTATAGGGCTGTCGTGGTCAGCATTTGAGTCGCCCCAGTCGTTATAACTGGTTTTCTCATCCTAGAGCGACTACTTATTGTAGCTACCCAATTCCACTCGATGCTAAAATGGCACCTGTCCCTATTCTCCATGAGAAAATTATTCTTTCTCCTTGGGATTCGAACCAGTGTAGATCACGTACCCTGCATTAAGGAATTATGATACGCTGGTAAATACTGGGCAAGTAAGTGAATTGATCCCCACAACAGGCCTTTAGAGACTTTTGTGATGGTAGAAGGAGAAGACTATACCAAATTTCTAGGCAATCGGTACGAGATATCAAACCTGCGTGTTAGCCGCTTACAGTCAGATTCAACCCAGGAAGTTATTGTGTGTTTGGAAAAGGGAACTGGGTTGCCATTTTAACAGTATTTTCTTGAGAGAAATCCTTATATGAAAGTGAAGATTGCAACATAGCGGGTACATAGTTGTAAGTTGTGGCCGTCCAAGCCACCTCCTCTTAAAGAAAAAAAAACAGTTACCATTTGTCACTGAGCTCATGCGTATCTGCACTATCCTGTGTGAAAGTGTCGACTCTCATATTACTATAAAACTAGTTTGCATGCCGTAAAAGAAAAAAACTACGTTTTTTAAATGTATAGTACATAGATTTGGAAAAAGGACTGCTAACCTTGCCCCTCCATCCTCCCTAAACAAACAAATGCCGTTGTGTATGAGTTTGGCGTAGCCCATAAGGTCTGCAGTGACTTCCTGAGTTGAATTAGAGGTGTAGAACACTATGTATGTTCTCAGTTCCATTAGAGGCTGAATTGACTCCAGGCTATGATGCCATCTGAAGGATTAAGTGAGTTTACAACAGGAATCGAACACATGAAAATCGCATCACTGCTCAGAATTCTGCAAGGGATAAAATTCAATGAAACGTTATTCTACCTTAAAAATACTTTCCAAATTTGGCAATATAATATAATTGGTTTCAACTCATTGTAATGAGACTGACGAAGTTAACAAAAATAACTAACTATAATCTTAAAATATTTCTATCTACTTACAATGACGTAACAGCCTAGTCCTCTCGGAGGATATGCTCCTTGAATTTATTCATTCTAAAAAAATCCATCGACCGCAGCCTGGTTTGAACACGAGACCCTCGGGACCAGAGGCAAGGAACATAACTACTCAACTCGAATTAGGTTGGCAGCACAAGATATAAATGAACATTTCAAATTAGTTTGTAATCTGTGGCGGGTTCCAACTTACCCAGAAATTTGTACTACAGTAGCCCATTATTTTGTTTTTGCAAAAGTTTTAACATAACCTAACTATAGGGCCTAATTTTGTATTGGCCGATTAGAACCCGAAAACCTTCTGACTCACTTCCTTTATTAGTTGTTGAATATGCCTGTGCATGTAGGAATATTGTTAACTACAGAAAAAAATGGCATTGCATTGCATAAGCATAGGTGGAAGGATGGTAATCTGATGGACCTTATGGAACTTGGTATAGGAGATACCAACCGGATAAAGTTGACTGATAAAGGGACTTAGTGAAGGACCTTAATAAATGCCGAATCTACGGGGTTCCTTAAGCTTGTGAGCGAATAAGTGAATGACGGACTTGGTTATTTATTTAGGAAAAAATATATAGCATTCATAAATGTACTGTTAGCGTCAAAATTACTTGTAGACCTACACTGAGATTCACAGTGTATGCAGTTAAGGTAATTAATTTTCTACAAATTTGAACTCAATTTTTAGAATACCATATCGAAACGTTATCATTAGTCAGCTGTCTCCGAGTAAATTTTAATTTTTTTTAAGTAAATTGATAAATTGGTGTAAAAAATTGACGATTAATGAATTTGTTTTAATTTCATAACATACATATGTTGGATAAGTAGCTTAGATGATAAGGTGGAGTATATTCTATCCTGACAAGCTGAAAGATCAAGATTTTTTCTTCACTCAATCATGCTCAGACTTTCCCTGGAACCCATTCTGTCTCCAATAAATTGAGTACTGGGAAACTTACTTAGTGTGGACGTCGGTCGGTGAGAGGGTTAACTACCCTAAATTCCTTTTCTAATAACATAATAACCGCGAATCTTTATTTTCATAGCCCATCTCTTTGTCTTTCGTAGCCTAATAACTGGATAACCTTATATTCCTTTTAAAGAATGTTACGGACGTCAAATTAATACCATTTGACAAAAAATTAGATTTTTTTTTGTTTTTGTCATAAAAACATTTCCCTTCCAATTTGTATGCTCATAGGACCCTCTAGTCACCTACCTAGGTACATAGGACACCATTTTTAAAAGGTTTGTTTACTTGCTTCTTATATACATTACAAACTTTAAACTCTTTTTTTTTTATGTTTCAATTTTTTTCGTTTACTAAAAATGCTACTCCGTCGCCAAAAATTAATAGTTGATGCATTAGGACCAATATTTTTGTGAAAATCCCTGAATATGTGGTTAACAGAGTTTGATATCAGGACATCTTTTAAAAGTTCATAATTATTTTACATATTTTATTTGTATCAAATGAATTACATGTATTTTTTTAATTACACTCGGCTGCGTTCTAGTTGTTTTAGTAAAGTCACGAAACCTTTCTGTAGCAAATTTTGCTTCAGCTATTCTGACAGGTATGTAGTTAAAAATATCAGTTACAAAATTTGAAATTTGATGGAATAGTAGTGATTTTTCCAAAGGTAATTTAAATTTACGAAATGGTCTGGGGGGGGGGACTGTGTGCCCTATCGCTGCGACCTTGAAATGTCTGTTTTACTTCCCCAGTGTTGAATGGATTGAAAGTATACTCAACGGTGTTATGTAGTACGCCTTATTCCACCCCCATGTCTCATACTGCCATTTATTGGGTTGGGCCCATGGCCGCGAGGAGGGATTACAAACTTCCCGTTGGCCCCTTCTTCCCCAAAAGGTTGTTGCTTAAGCTCGGATTATGAGGCAGCACTATATGGCGTCGGCCGCGGTGGACTAGCGGTTATGCTCCTTGCCTCTGGTCCCGAGGGTCGCGGGTACAAACCCGGTCGGGATCGATGGATTTTTAGGATGGAAAAATCCGAGGAGCAAGTCCTCCGGGAAGGCCTTTAAGCCGTGGGTCCAGAGTGTGAAGATTTTCAGGCTCGTAAAAGATCCTTAAGCCTGAATGAAAAGGCTCTAAGCAAAATTTACCGAAATTTCCCGTCCGAGTACTACCTTGGTTTCCTAGATGTCAGTATGAGGCGGAATGCTGACCACGAACCACTCAAATGACATCTATATGAAAACAAGTATAACTAAATTAGTATGGTTCAAGTTCTTCCCTGTAGGGGGAGAACGCCTAAATCTCTGTTAAGGGAAACATGGGCTTACAAGATACAATATACTATATCCCCATAACCAGATATTTTCAACATCCATGAATCGCCAAACCAAACTGTTATTTTACATAAGTTGGGATGAGCTATAGGATTATATGAAATGAATGAATGAACTATCTATATGAAGCATGTCAAATTTCAGGATTGTAGCTTGAATAGTTGAGAAAATAGAGTATTTATACTAACATCATGTGTATTTTTATTCTAATTAGTGTGTTTTCTATTTGCAGGAGCCTGCTTCGTTGGAAACCAGAATACCAAATCACTGCTGACATTTGTGCTGGTGCCCCAGTTTCTGTATCTTGTACTGGGCGCCTCTCTGCTTCTCATCGGCTTCTTGGCGCTGTTCCGTCGACGTCCTCAGCTCAAAGTTGCAACAGCAGCTGCTGTGGCGCGTCGCGATAAGTTGGAGATGACAACGATGCGCCTTGGCGTCTTCGGCATTCTTTACACTGTACCTGCCACATGCGTGGTCGCAAGTCTGTTCTATGAGTACTGGTCGCGCGAGGAGTGGCTGTTAATGGTTCCAAATTCTAATTACCAGCCACGACCAAGTTTGTGGATATTCTTGCTAAGACTCTTTATGTCGCTTGTTGTTGGTATTACCGCAGCAGGGTGGGTTTGGTCACCTAAAACTTTGAGAGCTTGGAGGAGGTTGTTTTATCGTTTCGGACAATACAAACAGGCCCCCGTGAAGTGCCATCCCATTCAATATTACGCACCACCGCCACAACCTTTCACTCCATCCCAGAGATCCCATCATGGGCATAAGTCACATAGGAAACATCGAAAACATGGCAGTGAAACGACTGTGTAACCATCCTGCTAATTTATGTATCTTTATCACAGTTCCTTACACAACATTTTATACTGGTACTAGAGTCGAAAATAATTCTAATTGATCGGAATGTGGTATAAATAGAACTGGAATATAGACAACATTTTGTCGCAAGTTGTCTGCACCGACACTATACTCTAACAAGAAGAGAGAAAGATCAGGAAAGGTCATTTATGCTGTAAACAGTAGAGGCATTTAATATTCCTGCTCTCTTTTCTTACTACAGTATATTTTTATTTTTGTCCAATGCCACAAGGTTATCTTACTACATTTCTGGCATTCTCTCTTGTCATTGGTGGAATTGTAACCCACTTTTGAGACTGGGGCACATTACCCCGATGATATGATGGGGTAATTATGATAACGAAGCACCAAAAAAGTCTGAAACCTAAAATTTACTTAAATTCCAGGCCATGGGCGATCAGAGGAATAATTCCCTTTAAGGAAAAAATTGTTGTTGTCTTAGCGGGAATCGAACCCAGAAGTTTATAAACTGTAGTCACAACAAGAGCATAAGCCTGGTCAGTGCACATAACTCACGACTGAACGTCCATGATATTCCAGCTCAACGTATAAAGAAATGAACTGTCCTCGAGCAAGAGTACATACACTGTGAAGTCAAAAGTAGGCCTATATGTTCATAAATATTAATAGCCTAAATAAACAAGAATAAAACTTTTAAAATTCTTGATATAAACACGGATTTATTTTAAGAATATATAATAATTTCATGTATTTGCAACTGTATATTTAAGATGTTCCTATAGAATGTTCGGGTGAGTTTGTATCAGATATTGACGTGTTATAAATGTGTCAAATGGAAAAAAAATAAGTTTTGTTTATAAACCCATATCCGGTTTATCTCAAATGCATTTTGCTCTTGAGAATAGGGGAATTCTATTACAGACACCTATAATATAAAAAAAGTAAATTAAGGGAAAAAAGCTATAACGGACGAGTTACTGTAGAAACATGTAATTAACTACCTAAGGAATATATATAGGCATATATATATATATATGTTTGTATGATTTTTGATCAGATGAAAGTACGTAAAGTGTCCCTCCCAAAAGAAAGTATTGGAAATAGAAATTTAAATAACCTATAATTCTCAATATTAATGTTAATAGAACTAATAGAGAGAATGGCGCACAATGAGGATTACGGATCGTGCAAATATAATTATGAATTGTGGGAAGAATACCATTAAAATCTTACGGAAATACGACGAAATCGCCGGAATTAGCATTGCCACGAAAAGCGTTTGATTATTGACAATTTAGCCTACTAGAGTAGGATTCCACTCATATCAATTAAGTCTAAAAACTCATCCTAACTTTGGATATGATGTAAACTCGGCCTGATGCACCTCCAAACCAAGAGTCTGGTACTCATTTCAGTTAAAGGCTGAGTCGACCCCAGGGTCATGGTGCCGCCAGAAAGTTTAGGCAATTTTAAAAATTCTGACCCGATCGGGATTCGATCGCCCTAATATCCCGGCTGGTAGCGCATTGTCTTAACCAGCTACGCTATGGCATACCCTATAATTACCTAGTGTAACACGAATTATATGTTAGCAACACGAGATGTAATTCAAGATAATCGAAAATACTATAGTCGGCTCAGTCATTTACTTTACAGGCGCTTTACTTTGTGGTTAGGTAGGTCTATTTTGCACGCATACAGTAAGTATTTAGCATATCAAGCGGCGTTGTCACATTTTATTCACTAGAATACATTTTTACCAACTAAGGATACTGCAAAAGATAAACGTTGCAATGCTGTTAAGATAGGCCTAATTATATCCGCATGGAGTAGACATGGAAACATCATTTAAAAATGCTAAAACATTATTGGCAGATAACTGTTTTCAGTTTTTGGTGATTGGAACGTCGTCTTAGAAGCCTCTAACAAGAATATATTTTATTTTTTTAAATTATTTTTCGCTGAGAGTAATTATGAAGAATATATTTTTTAAACTAGATGAAAACAGTTGCCTTTCAAGCCGCCTGTAAACTAAATTACTGAGCCAACTATACTTTGAATATCCATCCATAGTAATTCTGCCCGAAGGCAGGTCCTTCACTGCAATCATAGCATTTTCATGCTATGCTTGCAGCTTTACTAGGGAATTGTGTAGGTGTGGTAGCTTCCCGTTGCTTTCCACACCGGTGAAGGATGATGGTGATGATGATAATGATGATGGCCATATGATTTCGGGGAACGTTTGGGCCTTAAAGTTTTCCTGACATTTGTCTTACGGGTGAGGAAAAACCCCGATAAAAACCTCACCCAGAAAAACTGCCCCGACCGGGGATCGAACCCGGGCCCGCTGCGTGATAAGGCAGCACGCTACCTCGAGACCACAGCTGTGGACAGTTTGAATATAATGAATTAAAATCGTAATAGTTCCTAACTTGTGTAGGCAGGAAGCGCGACAATACTGTATTGTTGGTGTGACTACACTTTTATTTAAGCTAAGCTGCTTACAAGTTTTCACATAACAATATACTACCGTATTACAAATATTTGTGTATCATTTAATTTTCACATAACTAATGTAATTATCCAATCATATGATATGTTCGAAAGGTTAATAATTCAGAACATTAATGCAGAAAAGTTAGAACAATCTTGGGAAAAAATGAATTTAGCTAATTTTAAAGGTATGTAGCTTTGTAATGGAGCATCGATGGATGTGGGTCGATAACTAAAAGTTGTTTCCTTTATCACATTTTATCGCACCTCAAATTTTGTCACAATCTCATACGAACACTCTGTACACAAAATAATTTCATTAAAATAAATAAATGTTGGTTATTTCTTCAGACCACATGCCGTTCAGTTCGATTTATTTTTGAGTCTACTAGTACTGTAGGATTTACCAGATACTCATTAATTAAAATGGGACAAAATTAATATGCTAATCCATATGACTATTTTCATCACATTGAAATCTATTTAGTCATTATCAAATAAGCAGTAGTCTCCACGTTATCTGCAAAGAAGCCTGTTTGTGGAACATCCAAAACTAAGTGTCAGATGGATGAAAAATGAGTTCTTGGTATTTCGCTAATACAAAAATAGCTGCTTTTATGTGGAATACTTTCCTGGTGAATTGCTACTGCATGTCAGTTATCACAGTTTTAGAAAATAATTTATAGATGTTCATATACCAAGTAACATTACTAATGTTTGAATACAATAAGTTTAGAAATGAGGCACGTGGGCGAAAAACTTGACAATTCACATAATTCTCAAAATTTATTTTTCTGCATTATCAGTCTCTTCATTAAGTTTAAAAAAAAACATTATTGTTATATGGAGCACGCTGTAGCATAGTTGGTTAAGGTAATATGCTACAAGTCGGAAGGTTCGAGTCCCAGTGGATGAGGATTTTTTAAAATAAGATGAAACATTTTGGCGATACCAATGGTCCTAAGGTCGACTCAGCCTCTAACGGAAATGAGTATCATATATTTGTTCTGAGGGTAAAGGGGGCCGTCGCACAGGGCCTGACATATCGTGCCGATTGTCTAGAAACGTGGGAGCCTTAATCTCCTACTAAGACCTGTAGTGGAATCACTTTACTTTTTATTGTTTCTGTAATTTAAAAAAAAATAATAAAATTCCTTTCCAACTAGTTGTGAAAGAAGAAAATGCTGGCATATTCAGTTGTAAATGAGTATCTGGTAATTCTATTTCCATGTAAGATTTAGTTTATATTGGTAGTCAATATTAGGGTACGATGTTAGTCTGTATTAATACCTACCTTCTCCGTATTCAGTGGAATCTGGTTCCAATTATATTTTGATAACTTTTAAGCGACTCCGGAATATTCAAATATATGTTAATATGATTTTTTAGTAAGAAAACATTATTTGCTCTTTCTTTTTCAAAATAATTTTATGTTTAAATGCAATAATAATAATAATAATAATAATAATAATAATAATAATAATAATAATAATAATCACTCCTTGGAGAAATCCGTTTATTAAATCATGCGCAAGGATTATTTTTTCAATCCCTATTGAAAATTTGAAATAAATAATTTCAGAGAATTGTGAGAAAACGAGTACGTAATATAACTCAGTATTATATGGAGTCCATTATATTTAAAAAAACTAACTTATATTACACAACTTTACATAGGTTTATAAACTTTCGGCCCAAGTCTTTAAGCTGACAGAAAAATTATAATAATATGACGTTTTAATTATATAAATTTACTTTTTAAGTGTGCGATATTACTGATATGGTGTAAACGGGCAATAAGTAATAATTACGAATATATATTAAAAGTATGAGTAGAGGGGAATTTTTAGCAGTGCTGAATTAAAAATATTAAATGTGCATTTATAATTAAGAGATTCATAGACTGCAGTTAGGCCTAAATATTTTTCTCTTGAATTACTCTAATACTCGTATTTATAGTCGCCAATAAAAATCTGGAAAGAGTCCAGTACTATTTTGCAATTTTTTTTCGAGAATTAGCGTCTATATGATTTCATAACTTTTGTATTTTAACCCAACTAAAATGGTAATCGATAATCGCTTTTGGAACATTTTCCTCGAAAGTTTTCTTAACGTTTCCAAGTTCATATCTAAGTAAGAACACTCCTATTTCCTGAGACTTTTATCCCAATAGACTTACTCTTGCTCTTTCATGAATGCAAGAATGATGGAATAGAGTAGTTTAGAAAAATAAAACATTATTGTGCTCTGCTCCTACCAATATAAACTAGATTTCAGATACAGGTTCAGAAATCATACAAAGTAAGTTCATCAGGTGATGATCCGAGAGATTTCAAACATTCGACCATACTCATTTCTGAATGAATAACAATTTGTGTAAACGTTTGGGTATATAAAATTATTTATTTATTTTTTAACTGAAATGTTTCCCCATAGTGCAATAAATAATACAAAATATAAGGAAACATTAATAGTCATTTAAAATTTCTATGTATCAAATATTGCTAATTCTTTACTGTTCTCAGATTTTGAATGAATACAAAATACAATAAATCTAAAGTAGGCTTATAAGATAATCTGAGAATGTGAATTTTTATTTATTTGAGCACTAATTGATTGTTTGAAGATTTAATGTCGAGGCGAAAACTGGCCCCGACGAGCTTTGAACCCGCGAACTTCGGGGACTTATTTCCTGGACCACCAAGGCTGATGGGTTTAACACTAGTATCAGCTAATTACGAATGCGATTTGGAAATTATTTTTTTCTGTCAAACTGTTCGTAGGACGTAGTTAATAGATTTGTTCTATCCAGTTCACTATGACCTATATACCTCAATATGTCAATGCGTTTATATTTTCATTTTGTATGAAATCTCTCTGGTCATTTTTTTGTAAATATGTAAATATGTATTTTTGTATACGAATATTTAATCACGTTTATATTAGTGCAATCTTGATAGTTTCTTGATTAAGTGATTGCGAAAAATCTCGAAAGCGCAAGAAATAAATAAGCGCAAAAAATTACATTACAGACACTTTATAATACGTATCAATGTTTATTGCATGCAACTTGTATTTGGTGTGAATTTTATCATCACATATGTACTTGGAAACAGTGTGAGAAGTGTTTATAAATTCAGTGCCTCTAACTTGAGAAACAACGAATTGAAATTCACTGAATCTATGCCAAAGTGCCTATAGAGGCATGTGTGCGCTGTTTAATGCTCATATTACTGTATTCAATTCAATGTAATTATGTTAATGTGCCTACATGTATGTGAAGTGCAACTTAATGACAATTAGCGAATGTGTAAACATTTACAAATTCTCACAGCATAAAAATGCTGTTCAAATAATAATGACATCCGAGATGTTTAAATACATTATGGATACCTAACTGACCCTTTCAGTGATTTTATTGTTCTCTTCTTCGAATTACATTATAATTCATGGCAAGTATATACATTTGAGCAGCTCATTTTCTAAAGTCTCTTGTCCATCTGAAGTTTTGTATTGTCTGCATTATTTGTACAAATGTCACCATTTCAGTTCAGAACACTCTTTAAATAATTACAAACTTGCAGTAAAGATGGCTATTACAATCAAACTGATTCATGTTTACAGCAAAATAGTAACCCTAGATTACTTTCTACAAATTTATGTAAATGGACAGGAGACTTATGAACATAAAGGGTACAGGGAAAGAATAAGGTAACTTATGTCACTTCTTTGTCGAAATGGAGTTTGAGGTGTCATTTGATTCTGCATGGAAAGCACTATTACTTAGAAGGTTGAAACAGTAAAACATATAGCATAGAGCCATGGATTTATTTATATCCAAAGTTTGGCATACAGGCAAGGAAGTGTGTGTTTTGTACAACTAAGAGTAAGTTTTGTAGATTTCAATGAAACAGTGACTTACCTGTACCCTTCAAATAATCTCATATATTCTATCCTGGTTGTTCCATAGACATGGGTTAAAGCAGAGATTTCAAACTTTTTCTGCCCTCTCAACCGCCAAAAGTGAACGCGACTTACCTGTCCAAAGTGAAATATTGTAAGGTTAGAACCATACTATTTTATTTGACTTTTTTAAAAAGAAATTTAATGTTGAGAATTAACGTAGGATAGGGTGGGTATAATAATGATTGAACTGTACAATACTCAGAAATGGACAAAACATGAATATTAGTTACAAAATGACTCATAAGAACCAATTAATGTAAAAGAGAAAGAAAATAATACGTAAATGCATATAGAACCATCTAACTAACTCACTGGCACTATCGAACCCGTAGGTTCATGGCCACGCGGACATAAGCCATCCATACATCCCTATCCTGAGCTAATGTTTTTTCTATCATCCCCTATATAATCTACTTCCCTCAAATCATAGTTAATGTTTATTCTCCTACCTCATTCTAGTCTACCAACTGAGCGTTTTCCTTCTGGTTTTTCTACAAGAAGCTTCCATGAACGTCTTTCATTTCCCATTCGTGCCACATGTCAAAATTCTAAATTCGCGATGTTGTCATGACCTGGCCCGCAGGTAGATCAGACAATTTGAAGGTAGGATTCGTTGTGAGTCCAGGAACTCCAGTGAATGCAGAACTTGATTAAATATGTTTATTAATGATGATGATAAAAAAAATTACAATGTTGCGCCTCTGACTGTCGCAGAGGCTAGGTCGGAACACAGAAGAATAAGCCCAGATGCCCTTAACATTGGTCCTTTCGTACTCTTTGATAACAGGGCGTTGCTTGGACGTTGAGTTGGACGCGCCACCCTCACATTACCATATAAGGATTGCTCAGGAACTTATCTCCTCTAAGTCTACGTATGAAGACTGAGAATTTCCAGTATCTTATCTTAATGTCTTAAACTAGGGGCAGAGAGTGATTTTATCCAGACTCAACGTCAGTGCGTGTTCCCTTATGACCCTAGACATATCGTCTCTCAATCTCCAGTATAGTTGAAGATGCGTGGACACTCTCTAATATTACGTGAAACCTGACTTTTATTTAATACAAACCTACAAGTTTCTAATGTGCAGACTCTGTTGCTGGGCCCAAGTTTTTACAGACAATTTCATCTTTATTTAAACATACGACTCGTAGGATAACTATAATCATTAACGCTTTTATAATACAGCTAATCTATCTTTCCTATATTTTAATATGAACGTCTGATCATGAAGGAATCAGGAACGTGCTCTACATCATGCAAATCTCAGGTTCAAGCTAATTACAAGACAGCCCAAACGAGTCGTAAATAACAGAAATCAAGATAGTTAAAAAACCAATGTAATTAAAGATTGTATGAAAAATCAAACAATACAATTAGCTGTCATTATCTTGAATGTAAACACAAAAGAATAGAAAATAATAATAATGAACAGTCGTGAACATAGGTTTACATAATAAATGCTTACATGCTTGCACTATCATTTTTAATGTCCTCATCCATTCCAACTTAAATAATGTCTTCTAACAGCTTCTTCTATTAGGCCTAACTGAAAGAAATGAACAGTTCTCAACCAGGGGATCTTCCCTTGATACCCGGCGACCTCCTAGGAATCGAAGCTTAAATCCGACTGTTAACGAAACAAGTCTCTGCGTCACGGATTTTGTGGAAGGTCATGCACAACATAAAAGTTATGAGTACAATTAAATTGATTGTGGTACACTGGCATTACAATTCTACCTACTACGTCTAGTGTAGATCCTGTCATACCCTGTAGCAATCACACTCACCTTTTTTCTAGGTTTGGCACATTTAAGAGAGAGTTTTATCGAACTGCATTTAGTTTTGATGACCCTGTGTCAATGAGTGTCCTGCCATACTATTCAAGTTATCTCCTCGGAGATTGATTACCATTAGATCATCATTATGTGGACACCCTTGGTTCACATCCAAACCCAACACATGCGTTTTAACTTCATCTACTTTATTTTCGCGTACATTTCTTTCTTTAATTTACTTATTTGAGTTACTTGTTTTACATGGGATTCCATCTCTACTATGCAACCTGCCTGCCTCTTCATCTTCGGATAACTCCGGTTGCTTGGGCTCCGTCAGTGAGAGTTTTCCTGCCGGCCCTTTGCACGACAGTCCCTTGCTTCGTGTAGATGCACAGAATTAAAGTAGTTTTTGAACTGTTGTGTTTAAGACGGAATTATGCACTTCAATGTTTTCAACATTGTTTAAATTTCACGGAAAAATGGGGCGTGGATAGAAACAGATGGCAATCTGAAGGCGTAATATCTGAACTGTATGCTGGACGTGGTAGCAGTTCGATTCCTCCCATTTCCTGAATTGTTGTCATGATTGTTCTTACAATATGGAATACGGTCGGGTTTGAATCCGCGACTCCCAAAATTTCATGAACTCGTTCCAATTGTTATGAATAAAGATCCGCATAGACTGGACGGCCGTTTGGTACAAATTCCCAGTGAATCACACCTTTAAAATTCTTCTTCTTCGTCACGGTTTAGGCTTATTTGCTAGCCTGTTCCGGCTCCAAATTGCTGCTGTTTCCTTCTTTTCTTTGGTCTTCTCAAACTTCTTCTTCCTCGTGGTGAATAAAATTCTACCAGACATATAGCATTAACCTACATTAAATACCGATAATACTTATGAGACGCCTAATATTTGATTATAATTCAAATTAGGATTGTCTTTTAATGTTCATATTATTTTAGATTATTATGGAGTTTGGGTTAAAACCTAGTGTTCCGATCCACTTAGGAAACGAAATGAAAATATACGATGAGAACTAAATATATTCAAACTATTAGCTAGAATTGCACAATACAAAGATGAATGAATGGGGACCACACCTATAGAATGGATAACAACAGAATCCCGAAACAGATTCCTGAGATTGGAACAGACTTTTAAGTCTGATGTTGATAATGATGGATTTCGGAAATTTTCATTAAGCATATATCATGTTTTATTAAAAACATTTACACAGTTTTCCTGATAATGTTACCCAGCTTTGAAATTTTTCTCAGCAATCAACTATATTGTGCTCTACATAATTATGCAATTTATTTTAAAATCTATATTTAATGAAAATGTAGGGAATCTTTGTTAAGAGATTTTAAGAGGGATTGCATATAGCATAATATTTCTCAATGCATATACTTTTCAAGAAACTTATGTCAAGCTTATAAAGAAACAAGTTTTATATGAATAAAATCAATGAAAGGGTTTTTTTTTTTTTATATAAATGTATGATTTTAGTTGAGTATCCTTTTCAGATATAATTGTACAAATATATGAATCTTTTGTGTTATATATTTTGTTAAAACAAATGTCTTGAATATGAAAATAGAATGTTCGTTAATTAGTGTCTTTTTAATTTATTTTATGGACGTGGATTACAGTGGCGGTTTCTGCATTATCTGTTTGGGTATAAATTATCATTTTCAAAATTTGTAAGATCTGAAATTAGTAAAATTATAAACTTTATTTTATGTTTGTTAAACTAACTTTTGAGGTCATCGACTACAAGAATTCCAACCCTCGCTCGGAACGTCAGAAGGGGCTACTTTGCTCCGATAGGAGTTGTATTGCATGTGTAATAAAACAAAATTAGGGTAATTTAAAAGGAGTTCTTCATTCATCGACTACTTTTATTAACTCGATAGGCCTAGAAGGCCCTTGTCCTTACAGTCGGCTACTGACTTCACATGCACATGTGTTAATCACAGAGATAGATGGTCATGCAGCCAGTGTAGGGACGGCATTTGGTTAACATGTCGGATCCCCAGCCGTTAAAGCTGGTTTTCTCCACCCTGGATACGCTACTCATTGTAGCAACTCCAGTTCCTCTCGTTGCTGGTAGGCACAGGTCCCATACTGGCCGAAATTCCATGAGAAAATACTTCCCCGTGGAGAGGGGATTCGAACCAGCGCAAGTCCCGTAGCTCTGCTCCAAGGCATATTGGCTTAATCACTCAACTACAGTGTGAGACTGTCAACTACTTTTACTTTCGGTAAATAAAATAAGTTGATAATGATTTGAGAGCTTCCCTCCAGTTTTTATATAGGAGCAAAGTAATTCCTGCAGGAGAAAAGTGGCACGTTTGGGGTAATTGATGAGCGATTTTGGAGCATTGTTTGCTGTAACTCTCCCAAAATACACTTCTCCAAAATCACGAATTAGTTTTCAAATTAGAAGATATGATTGCAATGCGAGGGTGGATGCAATGGTTGTAAAACGAAGACTAATTACCAAAGTAGAACAAAAAGTTATTGTATTTTTTTTTTAAATATTCAGTTTTATTATTTACTTTCGGCGTGCATGTGTGGTTATTCGAACAACCCAGTAACCGCCACTGATTAATTCTCTATCTACTTCAACTCCAATAGACCTGCAGTGAAATTAACAGATCTTTGGACTTCTGACCGCTATAAATTGATGTGTAAAGAAAATGTATAATGTTCATATCTCTGATTAACCAGTTCCCTAAGATACATCCCAATATTATCCTCCCACTACATCTAGCCTTGCTAATTATACTTCCCCCATGGGTTTCCTAATACATTTCAGATGTCACCCGTTCGAGTTCACAGACCTGCCCATCTCAATATTTTTAGACTTAGGGTCGGTTTCACCAACAGAGGAAAATGTATTACGACAATTTTCCCCGTGTATAATGCATAGCTTAAACGGGCGTAATACAGTTACCTCTGTTGGTGAAACCGGCCCTTAACTCTGGAAATATATTGACGAGGTAAATTATCGTTATAATTATGAAACTTTCTCAACTTATCCCTGATGGAATTTAATATTCTTCTTAGAATCCCATAATGGAATAATTTCAATTCGTTTTATTTTCTTATTATAATAATATTATATATATAATAATATAAGAATTAAATCTCCAGGACACGATAGGCCGAAAAGGCTCTTGGCCTTACCATCCGCCTTGCTGGCCTCTTAGCCATATGTGCTAATTTCAGAAATGGACAAGCTTTTCCAGTCAATATAGGAGGTGACAAGAGTGGTCAGTATGTTGAATCTCTCAGCAAGCCGTTGTATCCGGTTATTTGGGAGCCGCTACTTATTGTAGCTACCAAAATTCCTGACGATGCTGTTTGGGCAGAAATTCCATGATAAAGTTTCTTACCCGCTAGAATTTCGACCTAGCACAAGTTCTGTAGCTGCTGCACACTACATTATGCCTTAAACCGCTTCGGCTACTGCGCGGGACCCACCCATTGAATACCACATATAATGATATGATTTTATAAAGTTGTATCTTTTTATCCTTAAATAAAAGACGTTGAACCCAAAATGAATATGAGTTTCAGGTGGACTAGTAGTTTTCCGGTTACTCTACTCGCCTCTGGTTTCGAAGGTTCGTGTTTTCAAACCCTGTTGTGCTCTGCGGTATTTTTGAGAACATAACAATATTGGGATGGGGTTCTTTCGGAAGAGAACTAAAACCGTGGGTCACATGTGTTATATACACTGCACGATACCTAGTAAAATTCATGATAAGTTCCGGTTGAGGTATTAGTTCACAGTAATATAAAGTACGGTTAAAAACTAGTTTTAAAATAACTTAAATTGAGGTAACTATTTTATAGTTTTTAACACCGTACTTTATATTATTATTTATGGCACGGAAAAATCTCAATCCTGGAGAAAAATAGTACGGATAGAAAAGTGAAACAAATATTTTCTACTTACCTGTAGGAATTGTGTACCTCAGAATCTGGTGACTTGAAGAATATAGATTTAAGGGGAAATATTGAATAAGAATATCTGTAGGGAAATATTTGCGGAGGCGAAGCCTTCAACGGGATTGTAGGTCAAGTAAACCGAATTAAACTAAGTAGAATCATATATAACTTTTCCATGATACATGATGCCCATTCAATATTTAGCATAGGCCTACTGGTCTGTAGATACTATTGGAATCCTCAATGCAGGAGTGTATTACCTCCTCTACTGTTCAATTCTATCTATGTATACTATTACTCGACCGCGTTAACTTTTTAGCTGGAGAGGGGAAGCAGTGGTGAAGATGGGGAAAGTGTCTCCTTCCACTGTTGGTACCAACGAATGGTTGGATAAGTGGTATAATCAGTGGCAAAACATAGTGGAAGTCCTACTTGAAATAGGAGATGAAGTTAATGAAAGATCTTCGGAGTTTGTATGCCTACAGGTTTCTGTATAATGTGACGTACAGAGAAATTAAATCAGCACTGGTTTCCAACTACTGTCTGGCAGATTTAAATGTGTATATATTGTGAATATAGGGTCAAACTTTTGCACTTGGCATTGCCACTAACAACTGACGGATAATAACCACTGTCACTGCAACCTTAGACAAGGGTCTACTACCTCCAACCCCTACTCACCATTACCACATTCTTTTAGTTCACAGTTTTTCCGCATTGAAAGTTAACGTAGTCGAGTAATAGAGCGTGGCATCACATCTTTAGATGACTATTTAACTCATGTCGCAAATCGTAGTCAATGACCAATCACGTTTCAATGAATTCTGTTTTACACCAATGACAGTCGTGTTTCACCTCGCTCTTTATCGATTTCTCTTTATCACCTCCTGCTTTTGTGATAAAGAAAGCTCCTCCTTTTTTTAATATTCTGAACAGGTTAGACCATTATTTTTCTCCAATAAATACATTGCATATAGCTAATAATGAATAGATCCAGTGATTTTACCGAGTTGTTTATTCAAAATATAAATGATTAACCTATAATGTTGATTATAATAGTTTGATGTGTTTCGTTATTTCTCCACTAGAGTGCATTCTTACAATATTGCGATCCTATTTGGCAATAAATAATAAGATCGAGTTGCAGTGAATATACATAACCTCACATTTCTAATTTGTTTTCAAACATCGCCGTTTACATTAACTATATAAATATTTTAAAACACCGGTAACTATATTCAAATAATTATTTTTTAGTAAAGAGCTTAATTTTATTCATTAAATAGTCCTAACAATGCCACTCTTGATTTCCAAATTCTCATAAGTAATGCCACGAGTGATTTCCAAATTATCGATAAATTCACGACTCGCGAAGTGAGTGAATTTATCTAGAGAATTTGGAAATCAAGAGTGGCATTTGTTAGGACTATTTAACGAATAAAATTAAGCTGTTTACTCACAAATCATTATTTAACTATAGTTATTTTAAAATATTTATATATTTAATGTAAACGGCGATGTTTGAAAACAAATGAGAAACGATAGGTACGCTTCATCTGCTTCTTTTATTTATCACTGCAACCAGATCATATTATTTATTGCCAAGGAACGCAATATTGTAAGAATGCTCTCTAGTGGAGAAAAAATGAAACACATCAAACTGTATATTAATTCATTTCTGACGTCCTCTGATGTAAATGACAATTATAATTTTTTGGAATGTATTACCTGGGAAAAAATACATTTAAGAAAGTGCAAACAGTGGTTTCTTTTTTTGGTGGTGTAATAAATTGCTACAAATGTTTTTATATTAACTCCTGCAAGCGCTATGTGTTGACATCTATGCACTATATATATATATATATATATATATATATATATATATATATAATCTGGTAACCGTATTTCTTATAGGCTCAGTCACTGCAAAATAATGGTCAGACCTGTTCAGAATATTAAAAAGGAGGAGCTTTCTTTAATATGGTAAATATAACACTGATAAATATTTCGTGAAACACGACTCTGATTGGTTGTAAAACAGAAATCATTGAAACGTGATTGGTCATTGACTCCCATTTGGGGCATGAGTTAAATAGTTTATATAAATTAACTCCTCACTTCGTGAGTCGTGAATTTATCGATAATTTGGAAATCACTCGTGGCAATACTTATGATAAAGAAAGGGTACAATCCAATAGCATAAATAGGCTGTTTATTAGTTATATACTGATGTGAGTAATGCATTTTATTAGTCGATAGCAAGGAAATGCTAAAAATCAACATACACATTATATTAAATAACACTATAAAACTAAAAAAAAAAAACTCTAAGCGCGACAGGCCTAGAAAGATCTTGGCCTACCAGCCGGCTGCTGACCCTACGTCCACATGTGTTAATCATATATGTAGACGATCATAAGCCAGTGTAGGAGTGACATGTGGCAGCATGTCGGGTCCCCCCAGCCGTTATAGCTGGTCTTCTCAATCTGGAGTCGCTTCTTATTGTAGCTACCCAAAATGCCTCACAATACTGGGTGGGCACCGGTCCCATACTGGCCAAAATTCCATGTGAAAATGTCTTCCCCCATGGGGACTGTAACCAGCGCAAGTCATGTAGCTCTGCGCCAAGGTATCATACCCTAACCACTCGACTACGGCGCAGGACCTATGAAACTAAACTGGGAATTAAATATTAATAAAACTGGACAACTGTGTAACCACATCTTATACAGTGTATAATGAAATGGGCAATTAATTAAAAATTAAGAATTTTGAAGAACTGCTGAATTCAAATAGCTAGGAACAATTGTTACAAACAGGAATGAGGCGCAGAAATAAATTAAACATAGTCTCAACTCTACAAACGCGTGCTATTATGTCTTTGCATTATAGGGATTTTTGTCATCCCAACTTCCCTAAAAATAGTTAAATGAAAATAGGCCTATATTAAACTGTTGTTCTTCTAGTGATATGGATGCGAAAAACGGTCTCTTTAAAGGAGTGTTTGAGAATAAAGTTGTGAAAATTTTGGACCAATCAGAGACGAACAGACATGTGAATGGAGAAGAATATATAACAGCGGTCAGCTTGGTCTTTATGGGAAACCATGTGTAGTAAGAATAGTTACGTCTCGTACACTGCTATGGGCAGGACATGTGGCACGAATGGGGAATGAAAGAGGGGTTTGGGAGTTCAAAAGGAAAGCGTCTAAGAAAGGTAGGCCAAGAATGAGGTTGGTGAATAACATTGTCAGGGAAAATAACATTATACAGGGATTTTGGGGAAAAAAATTATTCCGGATAGAGATGTACGAAAAGTTTATGTCCTCGCGGCTACGAACCTCCGGGTTCTATATCTACATCAGTTATGAAATGGTAAAGGAATAATATCAAAGTAACCATGCTCATATTTCATAAGGAAGACAGAAGAGCGGAGTGGTGGACTAGAGAAGGTGAAAATCACAGGATGTGCATGACCAGACTTGGGAATGTCAGAGACATCTATATAAAGCACTCTGTCAGGTATTGTCTTGAGTGTTGCGTACTTGTTCGTGATGAAGTCGTTTTTCTCTCTCCTGGTGATTTGAAGTAATTTATAATCTGTCTCCGGAATGAATATAAATGAGATACTCTAGTAGCTAAAAAACTGAACTCCGCGGTGCTACAGGTCTGGAAGGCACATGGCCTACCAACTGATTGCTGCCCTTACATTGATTCCATAGGCGGACGATCAGCCAGCCATCATGCCAGAAGTATCATGTCATATGATTTGAGTGATCTAAGCGTCAGGTCTGATGTTCTGATGTCGATTTCCTAGCTGTTTTCCTGACTTTCTCAATCTGGGCCTACTACATAATAGTAGCTAGGCCTACATAAAATCCTTAATTACTTGTTACTAATCCCAACTCTCTAAGCTAGAAAGATAATTTTTTAATCGTATTCAAAATTAGGTATCCAGTGAGCACTGGCAAAAATTTCATGAGAAAATGTAGGCTATTCCTCCAGGGGACTCGAACCATCGTGCTCTGCGCCAAGACCTGTCGCTTAGGCCACTCAAATAATATGATTTAATAAAAAAAACTATAAATAGATAAGTTCATAGGACAGAAATAATGAATTAGTCATGGGTTATCAGAGTTACTAGCGCGATCTCTCTCTCTAAAAAATAGGGCATTAGGCCTAAATATCATGTGCCGAGCGAACCCATTTCAAACTTTATCTTCTTCTTCTTAATATTATTTGTAGGATTTTCATCCTGTTTGTTTCAAAATCACTCCTCTGAGGAGGACGTATTGGATGTGCATTCACTGTCTATCCATTCCTTGGCTGGTCTTCCTCTTGTTCTTCTCCCGTCCATTGGTCTATCTTCTTTTAACTCTTTTTGCAAGTCGGTTGTCTTCCATTCTTTCTATATGACCCTTCCAATATTTTCGTCTATCTATAATACATTTGGTTATGTCTTGAATATGTCATTTGTCCCTAATTTCTGTGTTGTGTATTTTATCAAATGTTTTCCCCTTTATAGTTCTTAAGATCTTCATTTCACATGTGCTTATTATTTGTTTAGTTTTTTGTTGTATCAGCCCTAGTTTATGCACAAAGAAAAAATTCTATCGTACGAACATGAATCGAACCTGAGGTCAAACACAATGAAAGATACTTAGGGTTTTTTTTCCTTCAAATGCCTCTAAACTCCTCTGGAATAATAATATCTGGGGCACGCCATAGCATAGTTGGTTAAGACAATATGTTACAAGCCGGAAGGTCGAGGCTTCGATTCCCGGTGGGATCAGGATTTTCAAACTAACCGAAACCTTCTGGCGGCACTATTGCCCTGGGGTCGACTTAGCCTCCAACGGAAATGAGTACCAGATGCTTGTTCTGGGGTAAAGGCGGCCGTCGCGCAAGGCTGTCAACCCGACTGGGATCAAGTGCCGATTGTCTAGAAAAATGGAAGCCTTTACCTCTTACTACCCCATGGGCCTCCTAAGGACTGTAGTGGGATTACTTTACCTTTACAATAGGCCTAAAAACTAATTTTTCGATGTCCGGGTACTACGGTAATGATTATTACTATGTTCGCTTTTGGTTCGGAGATTCGCGGGTTTAATACCCGACTGTGGATTTTTTAAGTGAGTAAGCCGTAGACTTACGACATGTATAAGAACATCATAACTGAAAATATAATGGATCAGAGCACCCACGTCCAGATTTAACCTAATTATCTAAGTTGTTAAAGAGTGCCATTAATAAAAATTACTATCTACTGTACTTCATGGGTTTCAAAGAATACTTTTTCTGGCAGAATTTTGCTCCAAAAGATTTATTTTGGAAATTGTTGAGATACTTTTATTTTCAAAACAATTCTGTTCATTATTATTTTCGTTTGTATACCTTAAAAATTTAAAGACGCGGATTGAAAGAAAACGCTGTGATATCGGGATAGCGTCACTGCCTCGTACTCAGCGGGCCCGAATTCGATCTCCGGTCGGGACAAGTTTTTTGGGTGATGGTTTTTTACGGGTTTTTTTTTCCTCACCTATCAAATGTCAGGGAACTTTAGGCTCAAACACATTGGCCATCATAATTTTCATTGTCACATTCGCCATGTTTAGTATGAATGTGTGAGTAAATTGTGTTTCCTCTTAATGTTGTCTCAGAGGAAGTCCTGGGTTGAGCTGATCACTCATTCAGAGAGGCCCTTAATTTCTTGGGTGGTCAAAAAAAATGAGTTTGATCCAATGTTTAAAATTCCTCTCCTGACAGGTCGTGCCACTGTTAAGGTCCGTGTGACGTAGGGCGCGTAAGCTGAGAGATTATATTATGAGAGATAGAGAGAGAGAGACTTGGATTTTATTGAAAGAACCTAATTTTAGTTTTGTAAAAAAACTCCTGGCGCGATAGGCCTAGAAGGCCCTTAGCGTACAAGCCGGCTACTGGCCTCACATCCACATGTGTCAATGACAGAGGTAGATGATCATCCAGCCAGTGTAGGGGTGACATGTGGTCAGCATGTCGAGTCCCCCAGCCGTTACAGCTGGTTTTCTCAATCTGGAACCGCTACTTATTGTAGCTACCCAAATGCCTCACGATGCTGGGTGGTATGGTCCCATACTGGCCGAAATACCATGAGAAAATTTCTTCCCCCATGGAGACTCGAACCAGCGCAAGTCCCGTAGCTCTGCACCAAGGGTTCCTGCCTTAACAATTTTAGTTTTATAGAAGACTAGAAGTCCCGGCTACGCGTTGATGTGGCTAAGGTATATGTTAAAAATTTAAATTAAGTTGCTGTCTTTCAGCCAGATTACTTAAACCTAATACTTACACGAAATCAATAATATTGAAAATAAAATAAACACTGAACTTACTTAAATTATGAAATAATCAATATTTGTAATTCAATTGAAATTCTCGGTTGCAACAAAAAGCACAGCCATCTGGATCTCTCTTTGTTAAATAATAAACCAATTACCTTACCAAATTACCTTACACCGCCATCTGTTAGAATCGTATGGAACTCACAGATAATTATAACTCTTTGTTAAATAATAAACAAATAATTTGCAATAAAAATAATGCGACTATAAATTTAGTTATAAACTACCCTAAGTTTCAAGTTGGATCAAACTGCACACAGTGTGCAAAATTTTATTAAAATCGGTTCAGTAGTTTAGGATTCCATCGCGGACAAACAACGTGACACGACATTTATATATATATATATAAATCTGGAAAGTAATATATACCGGTAAATTACTACCGTGAGCGAATTAAAGGCATTCTGAATATCATTTCTATTTTGACATACTGAAGGCGGAAAGCAAGAAGTGCAAAAGAAAGCCAATGCTAACGTTATGTTTCATGTTAAAAATACACTATAAATATTTGTACAAGACTATTGTTTAACTTCTCAAACAGCGGGAGCCTCTTAGTCCTTGCAGTATTTAGCAAACTTGCTGACGTGTTGAAGCGGGAGCTATTTAAGAAATCTACTGCATTTTGTGTTCGTTGTTTATGATTTTAGTTGTCCTAGTTCTTAAAATAGCATCATATTCTATAGCCTCAGGATCATTGGAGTTTAAAACCTTTGTGTTTAATATATACGTCCAACATTCGCTGTTTAGTTTAGTCTTTAAAACCGTTGTAAACATTCTTCTGTTTTGTAGATTTATTTACAATATCCCAAAATGGCTGCTTCTATTTCACAATACTTTATCTCAATAATTACTAACAGTCGAGAGTCAGCCCTTGTGTACTAGTAGTTATGCTTACCTCTGGTTCAAAAGTTCGCGGTTTCAAACCCGGCCGTTTCGATGATTTTTCAGGACGTAAAAATTCTGAGTATGGTTCCTTCAGAAGGGAATGAAGAGCCATAGATTTACGACACGTAAAAGGAGACCTGCCTGAAACCAAAAAGAGAGAAGTTGTCAGCCCTTTTCAGCTCAAATTTTAATTGAGACTCCAATGACTGTTAAAGAGCGTCGTTAAATAATAGTATATTACAATACGAGGTTGGGAAGTGGTATTTACAGAATCGAGGAAAATGTTTAAAAACTGAGCGATAGCGAGGTTTTTTATTTCCAAGATTCTGTAAAACACTTCACAAACATGTGTTGTACATTATATTTTTGTGCGATGGTGTTTTCAAAATAATAAATAATTGGAAAATAATAACATCTTTGTTGGAAATATTTGCGTCATTCATATAAACAACTGACTAAGGTTAACAGTGTGGCCAATGTTTATTAGGGTGAAACAACATGAGGCCTTGAAAACAATTATTGATAACATGGCCGCAAGTACGTATTTATTGTCTCAAATAAAGTTTAGTTCATTTAAAATACAGTGATTTGTTTCGTATAATGTATATTAACACTACCTTTTGGATATTTTCTGTATATACATGTAATATGTAATATTACAGCACAGTTATTTAGGTTGGCAACCCCGAAATGTAGGAAGTTGCAACTTTCAATCTTGGTCGCCATTACTGTAAGTACGACAAAACGCACTATCGCGCATAAAATAACAATTATTTACACTAGAATTAGCTAGCTTTGAGACGAGAAGAATGTATAATTATAAACCAAAAGGGGGAAGAATGTTGGGAAGACCATTGAAGAGATGGAAGGACCAATTTGATCTATGAGATCGGAACAGGCCATTGGGCTTAATCCTTGTTGATGATGATGATGAATTAGCTGGCTTAGGTATTAATCTTTTGACACTCAAATTCGGAGGTTCGATTCCCGGCCTTGAACATGGCGACTTTTTTTCTCGAAGGAAATATGTTTGCAATTCATCAATTCTTGGTGTATGGATTTTTCGTTATAGTTGTTACGTTATCATTTATGTTAGTTTGCACTTTAACAACTTTATATGCAATAGATATGATGCAATATTGACAAAATATCATCTTATATTAAGACCTATCATATTTTGTAATGGTTGATAACAATAATAGTTATAAAAATAAGTATTATTATTAAAATCTCAAAAAAAAAACATCGCAGAAAATCGAAGAATTCCAACACCGATGTGAAAATAATATAAGAGACTATTTCACTCATGCCCCAAATGGGACTCAATGCCAATCACGTTTCAATGATTTCTGTTTTATAACCAATCAGAGTCGTGTTTCACGAAATATTTATCAGTGTTATAATTACCATATTAATGAAAAGCTCCTCTTTTTAATATTCTGCACAGGTCTGACCATAATTTTGCAGTGACTGAGCCTGTGAGAAATACGGCTACCAGATTGTATATATAGTGCATGAATGTCAACACATGCCGAATGCGGGAGTTAATATAAAAACATTTGTAGCAGTTGATTATACCACCAAAAAAGAGAAACCACTGTTTGCACTTTCTTAAATGTATTTTTTCCCAGGTAACAATCGAGAAAAATATAATTGTCATATTTACATCATATGACATCAGAAATGAATTAATATACAGTTTGATGTGTTTCATTTTTTCTCCACTAGAGAGCATTCTTACAATATTGCGTTCCTTTGGCAAATAAATAGTATGATCTGGTTGCAGTGATAAACAAAAGAAGCAGATGAAGCGTACCTATCGTTTCTCATTTGTTTTCAAACATCGCCGTTTACATTAAATATATAAATATTTTAAAATAACTATAGTTAAAGAATGATTTGTGAGTAAACAGCTTAATTTTATTCGTTAAATAGTCCCAACAAATGCCACTCTTGATTTCCAAATTCTCTAGATAAATTCACTCCTCACTTCGTGAGTCGTGAATTTATCGATAATTTGGAAATCACTCGTGGCATTACTTATGATAAACCTTCCAGCTCAGATATTCTGTCTTTCTAAATGTGACCCACCTTGAAGGATACTAAATATCACTAACTCACTGGCATTATCGAACCCGTAGATTCATGACCGCGCGGACACAATCTATCCATACATCCCTATCCTGAGATGTTTTCTAATCATCCTCTGTATGATTTACTTCTCTCAAATCATGGTTAATAGACATATTAAACTTCACGCGACTACAAATGAATATCAACAATAATATATCAATCATAAACACAAAAAATTCAAAATAATGTATTTAAAAAATTTATTTTCGATCCTACAGGACTAGAATTTCTATGTAAATATGTATTTGTTTTTTTTACATTAGTTTAAAGTTAAAATAATAGGCCTATATGTTTTCGAATTCGGATATTTAGAGTGGTTCAAGACACAATATTGTCCATATTTCAGGGATGATTATTATCTACATATTTTATATATTTTAGAAAATATCTCATATATTTACATAACTGTACGTTTTATTTTAAATATGTTCCATATTTTATTATTTAAAAGTTATTCTTATCAGGAACTCATTAAAATTTATTTTATTAGCATGTGTATCTTTATAGGAAGCCAGATATAATAACAGTAGTTAAGTCTCGTAGACTGCGATGGGCAGGACATGCGGCACGTATGGGGAATGAAATACTTCCATGGAAGCTTCTTGTAGGAAAGCCAGAGGGAAAACGCCCAGTTGGTAGACCAAGAATGAGGTGGGAGAATAACATTAACTATGATTTGAAGGAAGCAGATTATACAGGGAATGATTGGAAAGCATTAGCTCAGGATAGGGATGTATGGAGAGCTTATGTTCGCGCGGCCATGAACCTACGGGTTCGATAGTGCCAGTGAGTAAGTAAGTAAGTGTATTTAAAATCTGGGTTCGTAAATTATTATGGGACATTAAACACATGTTTTGTGCGATACATACTCATTTCATTCTCACTGTGGCATAGAATTTCTTACATCTGACCACAGCAGGTCTGATTCATGCAACTAGCAGAACCACTGTAAATGGGTCACAGCTTTAAAGATTTAGCTTAACATGATCTATGCAGTAGGGCCTAGTTTACGAATTTTACAGTCGTGTTTGATCTTTGGGTGCATATTCAGTGTCCATTCATATAGCCTATATTAAATATACCTAGTTAAAATATTACCATATTGTGAACTGTCATCTGTAAAATTACATTTGTAAGTAAGTGGTTTTCGAATTAAGCACTATCAACAAAACGGTAAGTAATTTTTAGCAATGCCTGTCACAAAAAAATTTGCACCGTTTCTACAAAAAGAAGTCCATATTTATTTCATATTTTTGAGAATCTTTTGTCCATATCCATCCATAGTAATTCTGCCCGATGACAGACAAGTCTTTCACTGCAATCATAGCATTTTCATGTTATGCTTTGCAGCTTTTCTACGGAATTATAGGTGTGATAGTTTCCCGTTGTTTTCCACACCGGTGAAGGATAATGATGATAAGGATGATGATGGCCGGATGATTTTCGGGAACGTTGGGCCCTAAGATTCCTGACATTTGTCTTACAGGTGAGGGAAAAAACCTCACCCAGGAGCCTGTCGCAACCGGGAATCGAACCGGGCCTGCTGCGTGACAAGACAGCACACTACCTCGAGACCACAGCGGTGGACTTAGTCCATATGAACATATTTAGCCATTTATATTGCACAAAAATTGCAGATATGTTCATCAGATTTATTTTAACTACCTAACTCACTGGCACTATCGAAACCGTAGCTTCATGGCCGCGAGGACAAGCTTTCCATACATCCCTATCCTGAGCTAATGTTTTCCAATCATTCCCTGTATAATCTACTTCCCTCAAACCATGGTTAATGTTATTCTCCCACCTCATTCTTGGTCTACCAACTGGGCGTTTTCCCTCTGCTTCTCCTACAAGAAGTTTCCATGCACGTCTTTCGTACCACATGTCCTGCCCGTTGCAATCTACGAGACATTATATCTGGTTTCCTGTAAAGACCATGTAGTTCACTGTTAAATAGTCTTCTCCATTCACCTGTCTGCGCATCTCTCTTTGGTTCAAAATTTTTCCTAAGGACTCTATTCTCAAATCTCCTTCCTCCCTTAAAGCAAGAGTCCATGTTTCGCTTCCATATAATATAACTGGTAGGATAACAGTTTAATATATTTTCAGTTTAAACATTTTTAAAAGGAGTTGGGACAAGAGTCCCCGTAATGCATGATAGTATGCATTTCCAGAATTGAACCTATGTTTAATTTCTTTGTACATCCCATTCCTATTTGTGTTTATCGTTCCTAGGTATTTGAATTCAACTATTTCTTTAAAATTTCCCTCATTTGTCATTAGCTACTTATTATATTTAGTTAAATTAATACATTGTAATCACTGTCGAAAACGTATGTATTCATATTGTATGACATGTTATTAAAATGCTCATCGAACTTATGTGATGTTTGGGCATAAGGTTGTGTATATTGGATTCAAGTGAATCTAGCGTGCTCCTGAGGTACCCATGGCACGAGAGAAGGAAATACAGTAAAAGCTCCTTATTCGCGGTTCCCTTATTGGCATTTTCATAATTCGCGGGTTAAACAAATTGCGACAGAGTTCCTGTAATCGCGGGTAAAATGTCTTTATATACGGATCCAGTTGGTATATTAGAAGGATTAGTATCCTTTATTAAAGCATCGGCAACTTTTTTTTTTACTGCAAGCTCGTGTCAAGGCAGTTATTACAAATACTGATTAAATCAACGGACAAATTAATTTCAAAGTATGTTTTTTATAACAAACCTTATTGTCAATAAGGCTAGAATTCGTTGTTTAAAAGCCACCGCCGATGTGTTTCACGTGCCGCTATGTTTGGTTGATAAATGCCGCCCTCGCCACGAACGGTGATTTATTGTTTCTAATTGTCATCCATTGCAATAATTTTGACTGAATAACACGCGTCTCTTCTGCTTTGTTGCCAATTTGTGATGTCGAGTAAAAGGATTTTTATTTCAAAATCTCTCATTAATTGATTTTATTTTGATTTTTTTAAATTTCGGAACCTTGGAACGTATCCCCTCTATACTGATACAAATTACCATTCCATATTCGCGGTTTCTGTATTCGCGGCATATTTACAGAACATATCCCCCGCGAATAAGGAGCTTTTACTGTAATCTGTGCTGCATTCTCATTATTGAATTAAGGTCTTCTTCATTTCCTGGTTTAGTCATTAGTTGCCTGTCCAGAGCTGAAGTTTTCCAATCATTCCCTGTGTAGTATAGGCCTACCTCCCAAAAATCATGGTTAATATTAATTTCCTATCTTATTCTTAACCTATTTCATGGACACTTTCCTCTGGCTACAAGCATTTTCCATAGCCCTCTTTCATTCCCCATTCGTACCACATGTCCTGTCCATGGCAGTCTATTAGAAGACTTAACTGTTGTTATTAGATCTGGTTTACCAATTTTTTTTCCGTTCATCTGTCTGTTCGTATCTCTTTGTGTCCAAACATTTTCATAAGCCCTTTATTCTCAAATACTCGTAATCTTTTCCCCTTACTTAAAGTAAAATACTATCTTTCGTATCCATAAAGTATGTTGTAAGCTCATGTTTCCCTTAACAGAGATTTAGGCTCTCTCCTCCTACAGGGAAGAATTTGAACCATACTAATTTAGTTACACTTGTTTTCATATAGATGTCATTTTGAGTGGTCCGTGGTCAGCGTTCAGCCTCATACTGACTACCAAGGTAGTACTAGGCCTTTTCATTCAGGCTTAAGGATTTTTTACGAGCCTGAAAATCTTCAGACTCGGGACCCACGGCTTAAAGTCCCTCCCGGAGGACTTGCTCCTTGGATTTTTCCATCCTAAAAAAAAAAATCCATCGACCCCCGGCCGGGTTTGAACCCGCGAACGTCGGGACTAGAGGCAAGGAGCATAACCACTAGTCCACCGCGGCCGATCATCCATAAAATATAAATGGAAAAAATAACAGTTTTAAATATTTTCAGTTTAATATTGTTTGAGATGACAAAAGAGTTTCTGGAATGCATAACAGCGTAACAAAATTAAATTGAAAATTAAGTACCAGGAAAGATACAGATTCATTGCAATTTTACCTTGCAGTGTAACATTTTTGTAATCATTTATCGCATTGGGGGATTTCACGACCTACCGAACCCCAAGCCACTGGGCCAGGACCTTACAGGTTGAGAAACGTTGTTCTAGCCTACAAGTATCTTAATGCTTGGTGAGACATAGGCCTAGGTTTACAAATAAAATTATTAAGTGAACTCCGTTCATCCTGCGCAGGGACATGGTGCTTCCTAGTGGGAAGTTTTTAACCAGGCGAATTTAGTTACGTTTATTTTCCTACAGATGTCAGCGAGTGACATGTGGATAGTACGTCTCCTCGAGGAGACATCTAGTAGGAAACTAAGGTACGGAAGAATATTGGTAACTTTTTCTCGGATATATTTTTATTCAGTCTTGAGGTTTTTTTCGAGCCTGAAAATCTTTAGACCCGGGAACCACGGATTTAAGTGCCTCGCGGAGGACTTGTTTCTTGGATTTACCCTTCCTAAAAAATCCATCGACCCTGACCTGATTTGAACCCACGATCCTCGGGACTAGAGGCAAGGAACATAACTTCTAGAACTAGTCAACATTAATAAAATTCATCATAACGTTCCCTTGAGGTATTATTCAAAATTAAAAGATAAAATTATGAAATATTTACCTAAAAAGGTCCGTCTCCTCAACTTAATGATTATTAAATACCTGTAGCGCTTTCGGGACTACGGAGTAGCCCCATCATCAGCAGAAGTAACAGGATATAGGTTCTTAACTGTCGACCCCTGATTCAATACTGGTGTTCCACTGAAAATCTGGTAGAGGGGGTCACACGTACTGGGCGCATTTTCAGTTATCAGATGGTCATTGTTGTTAACTGCCTCGAGGAGATGGAAATTTTGAAGGCAGTTAACAACGATCATCTGATAAATGAAAACGCACCCAGTACGTGTAATCCCCTCTACCAGAAATTCAGTGGAACACCAGTATTGAATCAGGGGGTCGACAGATAAAACCCATATCCTGTTACTTCTGCTGATGATGGGACTAGTCTCGAATGCGCTACAGATAATTAGTAATCTTTAAGTTGAGGAGACGGACCTTTTAGGTAAATATTTCATGTTATATTTTAATACTAGAACTAGACCATCGCGGCCGACTCCAAATAAAATAACTTTTATTTATTTATTTAATGCAGAAGACTTGAAATAGAATTTCTCCATCAGGATTATAAACGGGGTTAGTCAACCATTCCACTAAGATAAAAAAGTTTTTTCTTTAATAATAGGCCTAATACTTTTGAAGTATTTATACTAAACCAAAGGCAATACAAGTTAAATAATTTATGTGGCAGCTGTCATTTTGACAATATGACAGTTTGTCACGCCTCGGTTCAAAATGTGGGTATATCTAATCACAACAACACTCACGCTGTGAAACATCGATGCAACTTCTCAACAAATTCACTTCAGCTAGTATAGTGCCTTCAGTCCATTTTCCCCTAGATCTTAAAATAATAATAATAATAATAATAATAATCCATCCCTAGTAATTCTGCCTGAGGGCAGGTCTTTCACTGCAATCATAGCATTTTTCATGCTATGCTTTGCAGCTTTGCTAGGGAATTGTAGGTGTGGTAGATTCCCGTTGCTTTCCACACCGGTGAAGGATGATGATGATGACAGTAATAAGGATAATGATGATGATGGCCATATGATTTCGGGGACCGTTTGGGTCTTAAAGTTTTCCTGACATTTGTCCTTAAGGTGAGGAAAACCTCGCCCAGAAAAACTGTCCCGACCGGGATCGAAC
>JASPKZ010003099.1:0-45669 GCA_030220185.1 Diploptera punctata | reverse complement strand
GGTCCCACGTGGCAGTAACAATATTTTTTATCTAAAATTTAATTCAGGAAAAAATTAGAGTTACAAACGTCTTCTAGGCTAATATTAAATTATAAAAATATTTAATTAAATAAAAATAAAACTTGGAGTTTTATGTGATTTTCACACACACACACACACACACACACACACACACACATATATATATATATATATATATATGAAAATCACATAAAACTTTAAGTTCCATGTTTATTTATTTAAATAATCATCAAGTAAACGCCAGTTCAATTGATTACTTTTACCCTTATATGATTATAACGACAATATTATTTATGAGGTGAGTCGTTCATTTTGAAATATTATAAACATAGTACACTTTTAACCGGAATAATTTCAGCATCTTCTCTTTGATCAAAGGGAATATTATGTTTAAGCCTGGTAATAATATGAAAGATTGTTTAAACCACGTTGATAAAAGCATCAGTGTATTTGACTTGTAAAGAAATATTCTTGTTTGTTTTTCTCCATTATATTTTTTCATCAAAGAGTGTTAAGGTGGAATACAGAGAGAATAATTATAGTCATGACTTTTACAGGGAAAAAAAGGTAAAAGGTAAACTAATAAATGAACTCGTAAAATACAAAGCTCATGTTCCATCCCAGCGAAAAATAAAATGACATCAGTTTAACTTTTCAAAGCTCAAAATAAAACAAATGAATGAATTAATGAACTTCCTCGCTTGTTCATAAAATATTACATCTCGTGAATAAACATCTAAATAGGTATTAAAACTACTTGTGGTGAATTTTTAATAGAGAAATTGTTGATGAAAGTGTAAGATAAAACTATTGAAAGTGATGTTTTAATTGCAGATTTTTGAGACTGATATTTGTTAGGTTTAGGATTATTACTACTCATATTGAAATGAGAATGAAGACATGAGTGACTGCGCAAAATCATCGTGATGAATGTATCGTTGTACTGTACAAACCTAATCAATCCTGTCTGTTAGGTTATCTCATTAAAAAACAGAAAAAAATTAATTGGGGCACCATTATTTTCCATATTTCAATTTCCACTTTTTTCCTTCAATTTCTTTTCCTATGTCACATTTTTCGTATTCATTTGTTTTTACTTTTTATTTCTGTAATGTCTAATTAAGTGGCACCATTAAACCCTATGGTTTGATGGCCGCGCGGATATAAGCTCTCCATATATCCCTATCTTGAAATATTTTTTCCAATCATCCCCTGCATATTTAACTTCTCAAATCGAGGTTAATATTATTAACAATATCTAGTGGAACAATATCTAGTATCATGGTTATTTCAATTCTTTTTTTTTCTTATTAATTCCTATTTTCATTTCTTGCTCTCCTTTAGTCTTTCATTCATATTCTTCTCTTTTTTCTTCTTTATTCCTTATTCCTTGTTCCCTAACTCTCTCTCTCTCTCTCTCTCTTCTCTCTCTCTCTCTCTCTTCACTACTTTCCTTTTCAGTTTTTAATTTCATTTTTCTTTTTTTTCTTTTCTTCCTTTAACTTTATGTTCTTTCATTCTTCGTCATATTTCTTTCCAATTTTTTATTTTTCTCCTTATTTTTCTCCTTATTTCTTTATTTTTTCCTTCTTTATTTTATTATTTATAATTTCATGTTTTCTTTTTATTTCCAATTGTCCTATTTCCGTTTTCCCAGTGTTCTTTTCCGGACATCTCCTCGCATTAATTTTATATTGAATCCAGATAAATTTCAATGAAATTTGTGTTACAGTGAATTGCAGTAAAACAGGAACAATGAAAATCATCACGAAGATTGGAACTTCAGTAGTGATAATGGTTTTGGAGATGAAGTGTACAGCTTGACGTGGTCATATTACTGACGTCTCATTTCAGTTACATATTTACCTCACCTCAGAACATACAGAAGCACGAAAATTTTCAGAAACAGAAAATTCATTGCAATTGCTATGAAAGTATGTTTTGCTGTAATTTACAACCCTAAATTTTCAGTCTCATAAAGTGTCATGGCGGATTGTGAATAAGAGTGAAACTGGTTGCTCGTGTTTTTGCACAATTTTCAGCAGGTGTTAGTTTGTTTTTATAAACGTAATATCGATATTGCGAATTTATTTTGTTTGTAGCTTAATTTTACGCATAATGGCTCCACGTAAAACAAGAAATTGTGAAGAAAGCAAAGAAGAAATAACTAAGCGTGTGGTCCAAGAATGTTTGCGGGATCCAGCCATGTTGCAGCTGTTGAAGGACTCCGTGCGTGAGGCTATTGTATCGGAGCTAAAGGTAACTATAGACCGTAATACGGAAGTTATTAGGCAGTTGGAACTCTCGCTTCAGGAGAGGGACAACAAAATATTAAAACTGGAACAACAGTTAAGTGAGAAAACCGACTCGCTAGAGCAATACCAACGTCGACAGTGTCTACGTATTTTCGGTATACCTGAACAGGATGGTGAAGATACGGACAATATAGCAATCGACGTGGCCTCCAAAATTGGAGTTAAATTAGAAACCTGTGATATCGACAGGAGTCACAGGGTTGGGAAAAAGTCGGATCGACCACGGCCTGTTATTGTTAAGTTCATCAGTTATAGAAAGAGAAGGGAGGTCTTCCAAAATAAAAAACAATTGAAAGGCAGTGGGATCACAGTAAGAGAAGATCTCACCCAAATTAGATATAAATTGTTAAAGGACTGCATCACAAAATTTGGCGTCACAAATGTGTGGACAATTGATGGCGCAATACATGTGAAAAATGGAGATACCAAACGCATCATCACCCGGGCCTCTGATATGTAAATCTACCTAGTGCAAACACGCCCAGTGATACCATATCCCCAATTTAGCACTTTTATATAAATTATTAAAATTATATTTAGAAATTTCACATTAATTATTAGTATTATATTTAGAAATTTTACTTTATTTATTAATTTAATATTTGAATAAGATATTAGTGACTTGTTCTTTTCTTATAATTCTAGTTAAAATATTTTTAAAATTTTCCATCCAAATAATGCTATTCATTTGGCGGTCTCTGACAGGTTAGAGGACACTACCCTTCTCAAACCCCTTCCAAACAACAATAATGCAAGACAGGTTCTAGAAACAGCATTCTCCCCCTTCCCGTCTTCCCTACATGTGGTTCACTTGAACGCACAAAGCTTAACTGCACATACAGACGAAATTAGTATGATTTTTTCTTCTTCCAATATTCATGCTATTCTCGTATCAGAAACATGGCTCACTCCCTCCATTAATTCTAGTTTAATTGACATGGATGGTTATACTTTTCTTAGACATGATCGTGTACATAGTCGAGGGGGCGGTGTTGGTGTCTTCGTTAGGACAGACCTTTGCCCTAAGTCTGTATACTTTTCTAATAACGAGACATCTCCTGAAATTATGTTTATAGAAATATACGCAAGCTTCAAAAAATGCCTTCTTTGTGTAGTGTACCAACCCCCTAAAATGAAAAAAATAGCAGAAATAGAATCCGCTCTACAAAACGCACGTATACAATATGAACACGTTATCGTCATGGGTGACTTTAATATAAATATACTAGACACTGACAACAGACATACACAACAGCTTATGTCCGCGTTCCAAGTTTGTGATATGACTATCCTTCCCTTACAGCCTACACATCACACCAATCATTCTGAGACTTTACTTGACTTAATTGCTACTAATAATCCAGACAGAGTACTAACCCACGGGCAACTGTCAGCTCCCGGAATATCAGCACATGATATTATATTCTTAGCATATTCACTGCAGTGCCCTAAACTAGCTCGTAAGACTATCACATATAGAGACCTAAAACATATAAACAATGCAGCTCTACTTGAAGACGCTATAAAATTACCCTGGCATACTATATGGACGTTGCATTCTGTTGACGAAAAAGTTGAGGCATTAAATAACCTTATATTACAACTATATGACAGACACGCTCCACTGAAAACTAAACTAGTGAAACGACACCCTGCTCCCTGGATGTCTGCTAACATTCGTGACTTGATGACTGAAAGAGACGCAGCATATCGGAAATATAGAGTCGACAAAACTGATATAAATCTTAATCACTATAAACGGTTACGAAACAAGACTACACAAACTATCAGAAACGCCAAACTTAGACATCTATACAGCCTTACTGAACCTAATAACAATAACCCAGATATTTGGAAAAATCTGAATAAAATGGGTGTAGGAAGGAAAGACACACAGGTAGAAAAACTACCTGTTTCTCTGAACACACTTAATAACCATTTTACAAGCACATTCTTTACTCCTAAAGACAAAACACATACAACAAGTGAACTACTATTGACAAATCCACCAGACAGAGAACATTTCCATTTTTCATATCTTACAGAAAATGACATAAAGAAAGCTCTCAAACGAATAAAAACAAAAGCAGAAGGTACTGACCGTATAAATATCACTCTACTTAACAAAATAATCGACGTTATACTACCTACCATAACTCATGTTTTCAACTCCTCACTACAAACCTCTATATATCCCACATTATGGAAGCAAGCAATTGTACGCCCACTCCCGAAAGTAAAAACTCCCTTAACTCCTAACGATTTTCGACCCATTAGTATTTTACCTACCCTTTCAAAAGCTTTGGAACGATTAGTCCACAAACAACTGACTGACTACCTAACTGAACACGACCTTTTAGATCAATACCAATCAGGCTTTAGGACAGGACACAATACAAATACTGCTCTACTAAATATATGTGAAGACATACGCGAAGCATCTGATAATCGAAAACTTACTATTCTTACACTACTTGACTTTAGTAAAGCATTTGACACGGTAGACTTGGACTTATTGTTGCTTAAACTAAAAAACCTCTCACTTTCTGACAGTGTCACGCAATGGTTCAACTCCTACCTTCGTGAGCGCCAGCAATATGTTGTAGGAAATTCTACATTACGCTCTTCTTGGACCTACCGTAAAGCTGGAGTTCCACAGGGCTCGGTGCTCGGCCCATTGCTTTTTTCAATCTATATAAACGACATATCTGACTCCCTAAAACATTGCAAACATCATTTATTTGCGGACGACATGCAGATCTACCTTCACTCAGACAAATATTCTTTAAATGACGCGGTAACCAAAATTAACGAGGACCTTGACTCGCTAACGGCGTGGACAGAGAAATATGGACTTGAATTAAATCCTAGAAAGACACAAGCAATCATTATGGGCCATCAGAGACTATTATCCTCAATTAACACAAATGCAGTATTACATGTGTCACTTAATGGGGTTCAGATCCCTTATAGTGAGACAGTAAAAAATCTAGGAGTGTTTATGGATAAACATTTAATTTGGAATAAACAAATAAATAACATTTGCAAAACTATCTTCTCAATAATACACTCATTAAATCGTATAAGAAATTGTTTACCGTTTCTCTAAGAAAAATGCTAGTAGAAACACTCGCAATGCCCCATTTTGATTATTGTGATACTCTTTTTACTGACCTAAATACTGTTCTTACCCAAAGACTTCAACGTGTTCACAATTCTTGCATACGTTTTATTTGTGGTATACGTAGATTTGATCACGTTACACCATCCCTGGAACAATTGTCATGGCTTCGTCTTCAAGATCGTAGAACCATCCATTCCCTATGCCTACTCTATAACATATTACACACATCTTTACCTTATTATTTATCACACCGCTTCACTAAACTCTCTGATACACATAACTTAGATACCCGATCCCTTGAGCACAGTGTCCTTTATATCCCTCCTCATCATACTACCTATTATTCGAAATCTTTTACAGTTTCTCTTGCTAGAACATGGAATTCACTTCCACCCTATGTCAGAGACTGCCAAACTTTACCATCTTTCAGAAATAAATTGAAAATAAAATCACTAACAGAAACAACTCACTAATACTACTTTTTAAGAATTAATAATGCGTTTTTGCATTATTTAATAAAAATAGACTTAGGATTTGTTAATATATTTACCTAATGCCTTGTATAAAAAGCGTAGATTAATTCATTGTAGTGTTTTTTTTTCTCTTCTTTTTATGCATAGTAGATTCGAGCTGTTATTCCTTTTTTATTCATTGTATCATTAATTTAATTTTAATTGTATTTAGTTTCATTCTATTATTAGACATTAATTTCATTATTATTCAATATGACAGATAATGAATTGTTCAATAACTATTATTGTAACTTTTTTTTGTATTCATATGTAACATGTTTGTCCTGTCTAATATGACTACTATTGTAATTTTTTTGTATTCATGTGTAACATATGTTTGTCCTGTTTTTATATGACTATTATGTGTATTTTTTTTGTATTCATATGTAACATATGCTTGTTCTGGTGAGTGGAAGAGAAGGCCACATGGCCTTAACTCCACCAGGCTAAATAAATAAAATAAATATATAAATAAAAATAAAATAAATTTATTGTGTTATTTCTTAGTTTATCAATTTTTATATTTTTGCCGTTCTTGTTAAAAAGTCAATTTCTGTGACTAATAATTTATTTATATGTTTTTTCTTCAACGTCCACGTTTCTATACCATACAGTGAAACAATTTTCACAATTTTAATATATAAAAATTACGTGTCACGTTGTTTGTCCGCGATGGAATCCTAAACTACTGAACCGATTTTAATAAAATTTTGCACACTGTGTGCTTTTTGATCCAACATGAGACCTAGGTTGTTTATAACTAAATTTATAGTCGCATTATTTTTATTGAAAATTATTTGTTTATTATTTAACAAAGAGTTATAATTATCTGTGAGTTCCATACGATTCTAACAGATGCCTCAATTAAATGAAAAACAAGATGACTATAATATATCACAAGACGATATTACTATACAGAGGTTTCTTGATGATGATGAGAATCCAAACTGCCAACAAGTTCGTAGAAAAAAACGAAAGTATAAAAAATCAGCAATCCTCCTCAAAATATTCCATCAATAAATGTATATAATCCCTATGATACACTTATGGATGATACTGAGAATGCAGACAACATAAATTCATCTCAATCAACAAAACCACTTCCACATAAACCACCACCCATATTTATACCGGGTGTAGTTAACGTACTAAAAAATTGTGTAAAACAAAAACTTTCTGATTTAGATTTCTCACTTAGTTTAATACAACATAATTTAACGGCCGATTTTTATGATATTTGATTTGTTGGATTTCTTACCGCTCCGAATAGCAGATAACATCGGAAAAATTAACGTGAAAATATTTAACGGCGATACGACGTTCGCCTGGCCAGCTAATTATGTTATATATTAATAATTTAGTCCTCTTAATTATATGTTTACTCTATAAAATAGAGTTTAATATGCCAATAACTTTCTTTGTCTCTATTATACTACTTTCGAAGTCTAATTCGGATGATCCTTCTTTTTAAATTATCATCATCATCACTCCAGGGATTAGGCAATTGCCCGTTCCGACTTCATAATGCATCAGTCTAACATCTTCTAGGTCTTCCAACAACACGTCTTCCTCTTGCTTGATAATTTCTTGCTAACAATGGATATCTATCCTTACTCATTCCATCCATATGAGCAATCCATTTCTGTCTGTAATTCGTGACCTTATCCAATAAAGGCTGTACTTTCAATTCTTCTCTTATATCCTCATTTCTTATTCTATCAAGTCTTGTACATCCTTTAACTTGTCTTAGGAACCTCATCTCCGCCGTCTGTATTCTATCCTTCTGTTTTTTCACTGGAGCCCAAGTTTCACATCCATACAATATTGTGGGACCGCCATAACATTGTACATTTTTATCTTTGTTTCTTTCCTAATTTTATTTTTGAATTTTTCTCTGTATTGTTCCACACACCGTCTGAAATTTATTTATTTTGGAGTCAATATCTCTTTCCACATTGTAGCCAACATCACAGCCCAAATACTTGAAACTAGACACCTGTTCTATACTTTGATTTTCTAAAATAATTTTGGATCTCACTGGATCTCTTCCTCTAAAAGCCATGGTCTTCGGGATTAGGAAGTGAGGTTAGCAAGAAACGAACCCCGTCTAGGAGAATAGGATCTAATCCACTTCTCGGCGCAGTAGTTGTTCGTTGAGGAACCAACAGATTTTCTATGGACCCGAGGTTAGAAAGTGAAGTGAGCAAGAAAATGAACCCCGTCTAGGAGAATATGGTCTAATTCGCTTCTCGACGTAGTAGTTGTTCGTTGAGGCACCAACAGGCTTTTAATAGTGATACAAAAGACAAAGGAATCGGAAGTAGCAGAACAAAGTAAGGCAGACAGGAATCGAGTCACTGTTGACAAGGATGGAGCAAGGTTGTTCTCCCATCTTGTGGTCGTTGCGCGGAGGAATCCGAGTCACCAAGTTCGGAAACAAGCTCCATTCCTTGTCTTCATGGTCGTTACTCGATGAGAGTCTGGGGCCTCCCTAGTAGATAATGATGCCAGGAAATCCGCCGGCGGTAAGGAAAGCGGAAAGAAATACCGCGAAGTAAAGACGTACGCACAGGTAGCATATGGTCCTAACGGGTAGATAACAAATACTAGCAAAATAACACCGGAAACACTAGTGCATTAGAGGGAGCAGACGGGAAATGGGAAACGCACATACACACGACCGTGCAATCCACAAGTAGAGCAAAGAGGGCCAGATTGACCTAAGATGGAAGGGAAGATGACGACATAAAAACGAGAGGTTAAACACCTATGGTGGTGTAGATTAGTTTAAGCACATAAGCAGTCTAAAGTAAATTAGAGCTCCTAGGATACAAGCAGGAACAGATAGGAGGAGTTTCGAGTGAAAAAAGAAGTAAGGAAAGAACCCTTGGAGTAGGACGTGGGTAAATGTTTCACAGTGAAAAGAAGGAAAAAACGAATCCCAATAAATGATGATATGTATGTAATAGGAAATTAAGGAAACCTCGGGAGTAAGGAGTAGAGAAAAAAAAAGAGAATTTTAAATTACATGTAGAAAAAGGAACAATCAGGGAATAAAGTATACAAGACTAAAAATAAATGTATAAAAGTTCAACAAATCAGCTATGAGAATTTGCCATTCAAACTAACAATTAGGTGAGGTAAGAGTGTAAAGTACACCGTATCATAAGTTAGGGCAGCAGAAGGGAGAATGAGGACAAGGACTCAGATTACGTAACATCACTGTGACTTTCAAAATTGAATCAGTAAGGATTAAGAAGTTAACCTAAGTGGATTGATATTTTAGCGGCAAGATCAGATGGTCAGGGAAAATTAGACCAATGAATAATGAAAATCTGAATCCCTGTCCAGACACAAGTAGCTTAAAATCATATCTCAATTCAAGAACAATTAAGACTAGGAAAGGGAGAGTTAAGAAAGAGAAGCAGTTAATTCAGAAGTGGGGAAAGGAAAAATAATGCTCCCAAACTCGGGACCCTAAGGAAACGATGACAGAAATTCAGGATGAAAATATTAATGGGTAGTTGTAAGGACTAATTCGTCATTGGTTAAGTATCATTTATATGATAAATACGTGAGTATATAATGTCTTTCGACTGATGTGAAGACGAGCGCACCCAGTCGAACCCAGGACTCTATTATAAAGAAAGGGACTAGAGAAAACCCTTAGAATTAGGTAAAAAATTTAGGGCTGCTAAATATAGCAAAATATCAACCGATCTAATAATGGGAATTATGTGAATATGTACACCTGAAGTACTGTCAAAATGAGAGTTTTGGGAAGATAAAAGATGGTTTAGAAACTGATATTTCTTGATGATGGCTATACAAATTGATAGGCATAAGAACACTCTTTTCCATGTCCAATTTAAAAACTAGCAACTCAGAAGATAAAACAAGGATAAATTTTGTATAGGAACGAGGTTGGCAGATTAAAGTTTAATGCAAAATACAATTTTGTTGGTTGCACCATTGAGATATGACTAACTAGGAGTAAATTTAGAGGGACTGAACCTAGGAAAATTATAAAAGTAAAGATGTACATGGTTGCTCAAGATTCGGAGTTTAGCAAAAAGGGATACTATTCTTAGTTAAAGAACTAGGATTTGGTTATGAAACCCCAGGTACTATTGATTCATTTCTAAAAGTCCATATGGAATTCTTAAGAAAAAGGTAGTGTAAAACCAAAGTATTTAAATAAATAAAATCAAAAAAAGAGGGAAAAAACAAACAGAACTAAACAAAAAAAATTAAAGTAAACAAGTAAAATACCCTCAGCACAAGAAGAACGACTACGCACATGATCTAACACTACGAGCACGACTGGGCTAACTATAAACGACGAAGGATCTTGAGTCGCCTAGGACATCCCCCACACCACGAAACTTAGTCATATCAGCTGATACTAGGAAAAAGGAGGAAGACAGGGTCTATGAGGGTACGTCATACTACAACAGAGACACAGTCATTTAGCATGGCAAATGTCCACCAGTCAATACGGTGCGACATGAGAGACCAAGGAAATACCTTAAACATATCAAACCTAACCTCTGATGGTCCTTGGATCGTATAAAATTCCTAACCTGTAGTCTACAGTAGGGGTAACGATGAGATATAACCAGAATAATAAAAACATATATCCTATTGAACCTAACCTCATGATAATCCATGGTTCCGAATTGGAAGTAACTGGTCACGAGAACTTCAAAGAAAGACCAAAGTACCCGGCATGGCTCTCTCCCAACTGACCAACTGAAGGATGATACCATCACAGAACGTGGTTTCAATCATTGGGTTCAACCAAGGATGCGGAAGAGAGAGATCAATATGAGCAGCTGACATGGCGAGACGACAAACCAGAACATAGTGTTTCAGTTTTCTGTGGGCAGGCCTAGTGTGAAAGCTTAGTGTTATGAAGAAAAGTGATAAGCTCTAATAAAAGTTTTAGATTTTTCTTTTTTCAGAATGACAGTATAGAAAAGAAACCGCATTGAAGAAAACAGAATATTGAACAGTTTGAAAAAGGAAGAGTAATAGATAAAGTGTGTTTTATGTATGTTGTCTTGTTCCAGGTTCGGAGTGACAAGCTAATCCATTTTTCAGATGTAATTTGAAAACCAGATGAATGTGGTATGGATACAAAATATGAAAGTATGAAAACGTCTATGTCCCATATAGAGGAAGCGAACTGCGGTTAATTGTAAAGAGAAAATGGATTAACTTGAACACACTAATTTCTATGACTATGTAAAAATTATCCTGTTAAAATTCCTGGTTATGAATAGTATTTTGGAAATGGTTAAGTAGCCTTTAGGAACAGGAGACAGCGCGAATCTGTAGTATCAAATGTAACCAAAACCAGATCATCTAGAAAGCTTGTGCGTAGTTAAGTACACACACTTCAGCGGCCCCAAAAAGGGCCTTAAAAGACCCTGTCATGGGTGTGAGAAGGGGGGAGTATGTTATGAACACATAGAGCATTTTATTTAATTATTTTATAGATTAATTTAATTATCCAAGCAAAGTCTGTTGAGATAAAGTTTTAGACATGATAGAGTTCAGAACAAAGTTTTCCTTGCCTAACTGTAAATCTCTACATTTAGTTTATGGAATGTACTACTGTTAGGGCTGTGGTATTTAGTACAGTTAGGGTAACCACAGGTCAAGTTGAGTATATAACTCCAAGGAAGTGAGGGTCTCGGTCTGTTGGTGTGTGGAAACCAGAGGTGCTGATGGGTGAGTAAGCTAACATTTTTCTTAACAAAATGCTAGGATTTTTGGAAGGGAATCAAGTACAATTAACTATTTTGATATTACATTTTCAAAAGAGATTAACACTTTTAAACATGTAGATTAGGGTAGATTTATAAATTCCACAATTCCCTCTCTCTCAAACCCAAGGAAGTACTGTAGATTTTAATATAGGCTTAGATTATTCTTTAGGGCTAGAATACTTAGGGAATGTAATTATTTATACTTTAGAAATAAAATAGTTAAATAAGAATCCATTTGTTTATTTCAAAAACTCGTATTCATATATAACTGTACATCCTCATACTACCGCTCGGCTAGATAACTCATGCTACCAGATTTTCCAAGTCCCAAGGTCCTTTAAGCCTAAGAAAACCAGTGGTTCATAACAGTAACCAATTCACTGCAGTTAAAAACAGTCAAGCAGGCTGTCGGACTCTGGGGAGTCTGGCCAAACACGCAAACAGAGGGTATCGGAAACCTCTGGCCAACTTCGCCCAAAAACCAATACCTTTTTCGGAACGTTAAACATAAATTCCTTCTTGCGAGCAGGAAAACTGCATGAATTGGAGAAAATTTTAAAAGAACAAAATATTCAAATATTGGCACTCCAAGAAACAAGATTAACACATGAAAATAAAATGGATTTTGGGAACTATAGACTTTTCAAAAGTAAAACCGAAAAACGAATTCTTAAAAATACACCACATTTGGGAGTTGCTTTTACTATTTATAGAATATATTAAACTCGGTAATACATGTGAATCCCATAAATAATAGATTGATGACAATTACACTAAAATGTGCGAACCAAACATACACATGATCAAGGCACATGCGCCAATTAACAAAGACAATATAACAGATTGCATAAAAGTAGATGATTTTTGGGAAACATTGGAAGAGAAGGTACTAAAAATTCCACAGAATCATGTTTTAGTCCTGTTAAGTGATTTTAATGCACAACTGGGCAAAGGAAGGAAATATATATGAAGACAATTGGCAAGTATCCAGCGCATAAGTGGACCAACCGAAATGGACAACGACTAGTTGAATTTTGCAGACTATTTAACCTCAAATTTATGTATACACATTTTAAAAAGAAACCATCAAAACAAATGACATGGCGTGCACCAAACTCACTTCTAGGTGAATATAAATTTAAACACGTGGCAATTTCTTTTTTCCATCATAGAGAAATATGAATGTCTAAGTTAGAAGAGGTGCAAACATCGATTCGGATCATTATTTGACAAGAATTAAATTGAAACTAAAACCCAGGAGACTTACCAAAAGCAGCCAACATTCCGTCAACATTCACAGAGGAATTAGAAAAGAAGCAATCACATAATTGACAAGAACTCAAAAGTAAAGTAGCTGAAACGGCACAAATGTTAATCCCTCTACAAAGAAAGAGAAAGCATCCTTGGTGGAATGAAAAATCTGACAAAGCTATTGCAGCGAGGCACCGACCAAACATTAATTGGAATAGTCAAAAACAGAAAAGAACCATAACGCATTCTTAGTGCACAGGAAAGAAGCAGTCAAATTAATCAGGAACACAAAAAGGAAAATGAAAACGATCAATTAATTGAAATTGAACAAACAAACAACGCGCGGAATTTCTACAAAACTTTTAAGACCAAACTCATTGGGTACGGACCACAGAGTCTCTGCTTTAAAAGAGAAGATGGTCTATTGGCACTAAACAACCAGGAAAATTGCAGAGAACTTGCTAAATATTTTGAGAATCTTCTTAACTGCCCAATACCAATAAACAGATTCCCCCCATAAGAACCTGAACAATCAAATCCAGACTCATCACCACCGGATGAAGAAGAAATTATTATGCAGATTAAAATACTTAAAAACAATAAGGCAGCAGGTGAAGATGGAATTGTGGCAGAACTCCACAAAGTGGCAGGACCAAAGACCATAAAAGAAATCACAACACTTGTGCAAGAAATGTGGCAAACTGAACACATTCCAGAGGATTGGAAGACTGCATTAATCCACCCGTTACATAAAAAGGGAGACAGAATAGATGTGAACAATTATAGAGGGATTTCATTATTATCAGTCCCATACAAAATTTTATCTCAATGTCTGCTCGACAGAGCGCAACGGCAACTCGAACCAAATATAGGAGAATATCAAGCAGGATTCAGACCAGGCAGATCATGACCAGAACAAATCCTGAACTTTAAGCTAATCCTTAGACACCAGAGAATTTGTAGCAATGACTTAGTGTGTATATTTGTTGACTTTAAAAAAGCTTACGATTCGGTTGACCGAGAATCACTATTTGAAATATTGAAAGAACTAGGTTTACATCGTAAAACTCTTGCACTTATTAGACAGACACTAACAGATACAAGGGCTAAAGTTAAATTCATGGGGGAAATTTCTGAATCCTTTGAAATTAAGACAGGAGTAAGACAAGGAGATGGACTTTCTCCACTACTCTTCAATTGTGTTCTTGATAAAGTAATACAAGAATGGCGTAAACAGAAAACAATTTTTAAATGTAATCAACCAATCATATTAGGAAGAGGAAAATTGAAGATAGATTGCCTAGCATATGCTGATGATCTAGCAACCTTAACCCGTGACGTTGTAACAGCACAAAAACAGATTGAATTATTAAATGACATTGCAGAGAAAGTTGGTCTGCAGATTTCTTTTGAAAAAACGGAATATATTTCATGCAATAAACAAGCACCAAAAATACCTGGAAACCAAATATGGAAAAATTAAACGAGTTTCACGATTTAAATATCTTGGTGAAATAATTCAGGAAAATGGAATTGAAACTAAAGCCAATAAAAGTAGATGCCAGAAAATGGAAACAGCATTTCGGCTTACTCACAACACTTATAATAAAAAATGCATAACTTTACATACAAAATTACGACACTATAACACTGTAATTAAACCAAAGTGCCTCTATGGAGCAGAAACATTAATTTAGAACAGAAAAAAATATATCGAAAATGTAGTGAAAAAAGAATGCAAAATTATAAGAAACGTTTTAGGTCCACAAGTCATAGGTGAAGCATTTAGACTCAGAAGTAAAAAGGAAATAAAAATATATACAGACATTCATAGTGATATTAACCTTTAAAGCTGGAGCCTGTCATTCATTTTAAAAGATTCAGATTCAATTAAAAAGAGCTGCAGAGTGCATTATTCAGATTATTCGCTCTTAATTTCGATGTGGGCTATAATTTTATTTTAGTGCGTTCCTTAAGTCAGTAAGTCAGTGACTTGCCAAATTAAAAGTTAAAAATTTGTATTTTTACACAAGATAAAAATATCTTCCATTTAAAAATCCAAACCATGAATTTGTGTGTAATATAAAACCATATTTAGTGTAAAAGCCATATTAAACGAATGAACTCAAATAGGCCTACAATACAGATATTGGAATTCTACGAAAATAGAAGTTAAGCTCCAATGGATACTATGAAGTTGATTGATGAAGTAAAAAAGGACTTAAAATTGGCAGGAATTACTAAAGAAGATATCCCAAACAGAGATATAGTTAGAATTAAGGTGAATAAGTGGCAAGTTGACCAAGAGGACAAACCGAAGAAAAAAACTGGAACAACTTGGACAGATGATAGAAAACAAGCTCATAGCAAAAGAATTTAAGAAATTTGGGCTAAAGGAAACGCCTCTAAGTACTTTGCGTAGTCCTACATGGGCTCTCATCCGCAATCAAAAAAATTAATGGCAGGTGTTATGGTATATAGATTCTCAGACTACATCCGACATAAGGAAATATACAATACGATAAGTGCAGCAAATTCTCGTTCAAGAAACTTGAAGTTCCATATATGAAGGTATACAGGAAATAGTGGTGTAAGCCCCTTTTTTAGAAAAAAAGTTTTTTAATAGTCAGTATACAAAACATCCAGTTAACTTAATATTCATATTCATATATGATTTCATTATCCTAAGTGATTGTACTGATTGTTGATATATCTAAAATACAGTATGTAGTTTCTTGTTTACAACCGTATACTTTACTCATTTGTGTAAAAGACGGACACCACCAAACCATACACACCTTCATATTAAAAGTGTTCTTGAGAAATATACCAAGGAAAATATTTTATATAAAAATGCAATTCATGAAGAATTCAATGATTAATGATAATATTAATAATTCCATTCCAGTATTTATCTCAGGAATTGGATGGAATGATGAGGTTCCCATTATTGGATTGTGGACGAATTAAAACATAATCCTATAGACATTCGACGTAATGGAAAACGCTCATTTCTTCCCTTCATTAATAATGTAGTTATATACAAGAACCCATCATATTCGAATGTGTTCAAAGTCTTGAGGACAATTCTGGAAATATATTACTGCCTTATGAAACAGCAATAATGCAGATAAATCCTACAAAAAAGTGAAACTAAAATTGCACAATTATCAAAAGTAATGCCACGAGTGACTTTCCAAATTATCGATACATTCGCGAGTCACGAAGTGACGAGTGAATCTATCTAGAGAATTTGAAAATCAAGAGTAGCATTTGTTAAGACTATTTAACGAATGAAATTAAGCCGTTTACTCACAAATCATTATTTAAATATAGTTATTTTAAAATATGTATATATTTAATGTAAACGGCGACATTTGAAAACAAATGAGAAACGTTTGTTATACTTCATTTGTCCACGCACTGCAACCAGATCATATTATTTATCGCCAAATAATAGCATCGCAACATTGTAAGTATGCACCCTAGTGGAGAAGAAGCGAAACACGTCAAACTGTATATTAATAACCAACATTATAGGTTATTAATTAATTTCTTATGTCAATTATACTTTTCTGCAACGTTAATACGTGGGAAATAATACGTTTAAGAAAGTGCTAACAGTGGTTTCTTTTTTATTGTGGTATAAAACAATTGCAACAAATTTGTTCCTACTATATCTTGCAAGCGGTACGTGTTACATTCGTGCACTATATGTACAATCTGGAAGCCACATGCATTCTAGGATTCTTACATCTTAATATATAAATTGCTATATTCAACGTATTTCTTAGTGAGTCACTGCAAATTAATGCTCAGACCAGTTCAGAAAATTAAAAAGAAAAGCTTCCTTTAATATGATAAGGTTAAGTGATAAATATTGACGTGAAACACGACCATGATTGGTTGTAAAACAAAATTCATTGAAACGTGATTGGTCATTGACTCCCATTTGGGCATGAGTTAAATAGTCTAGGATTGATACTCTCTTTACAATTAATTTTATTTTTCCCCTAGGATGAAACAATTCCTTTTTTAAAATCGCCCCAGAAATTTAACTGTTCATATCAAAATAAAGCGGAACACACGAAGCTAATGACGTCATGATATCTCCATCATGACCAATTATGTCATGAACATGTACAGCCTTTGAAAAAAAAAAATGATGGCGCAACACTTGATGATGGAGAGTTAAGAGTATTGAAGAGCTATTCACACCAGCATGTTATATGTTCTGACTCGTTTGAGTATAAAGCGAACGGCGTCTCTCTTCATGCAGCCATCGTATCGTTCGCTTCAGTGGAGCAGTCGGAAAGGTGCTCGTTTTCCGACGTCGCGGGCCCACATTTGATTCTGGACATATATATAATTTTTTATTTTTGTTTTATTTATTATTAATTAATAACGTCGTTAATTTTCATAATGCATATATGTTACCAGGCTTCGTTATATATATATATATATATATATATATATATATATATTCTCGGTCGGGACTGGCTCCTGGGTGAGATTTTTTCGGTGTTTTTCCTCACCTGTAAGATAAATGTCAGGAAGCCTAGGGCCCAATGGTCTCCGAAAATCATCCGGTCATCACCATCATCCTTATCCTTATCATCATCATTCTTCACCGGTGTGGAAAGAAAGGGGAAGCTACCACACCTACAGTTCCCTAGTAAAGCTGCAAAGCATAGCATGAAAATCCTATGATTGCAATGAAAGACCTGCCCTCGCCCAGAATTATTATGGAATGGAATATATGGAAATAAATAAATTAAAGGAAACAGCTTATATATATATATATATATATATATATATATATATATATATAAAGAGAAAATGAATAACGATTGTAACGTCTCTTTACTTTGTTTACAAAACACATGGCATAATAAAATTATTTATATCCATTAAGTCAAGTGATCCCACAACAGGCCCGGAGGCCCTTGGGGTAGTAGGAGTTTAAGGCTCCCACTTTTTCTAGACAATCGGCACTTTATGTCAGCCGGGTTGTCAGCCCAGCGTGACGGCCGCCTTTACCCCCAGAACAAGCGTCTGGTACTCATTTACATTAGAGGCTGAGTCGACCCCAGGGCCATAGTGCCGCCAGAGGGTTTGGGTCAGTTTAAAAATCCTGACCCCAACGGGACTTGAACCCTCGACCCTCTGGTTTGTAGCTCAGTGCCTTAACCACTACGCTACGGCGTGCCCCATTTATTTACTAATACAAAATGCGTCTGATTAATTTAAATTAAGATAATATATAATTTTATAATACAAGTAAGTCCTGTAGTACTGCATCGCTTCATACAAACAATTTGTAGGAGAGATGGTTGTGGTCTAGTGGAGAGAGCTTCTGTGTCCCGTGCATGAGGTCGCGTGTTCGATCCTGCTGTCATGCTTTTTTTCTCTCTCTCTCGCCCTTACTTCAATTAATTTTCTTTCTTTTGTTTCATTTCTTTTGCATTGTCTTATTTTCAGTATTTACCACACTACTTATTTACACGAAATTGTTTTCCGTTGCACGATACACAACGAAATAGAACGGATTTAGTTTCTGAAATAGTTGTATACTTGTGAACCAAATATCTGATCTCTGATCATGCGCAATGACTTCGTTCTGAGACTTGGAAAATTATCTGTGCGCCATCAATTATTTCAAAGGCTGTACATAGCTTGCATATTCAGAGATATTAATTTCAATCATTCCCTTCCTCAGGCCATGGTCATTGTTACTTTCCCACTACATTATTAGCCTATCTACTGGGAGCTTTCCCTCTGATTTTCCTTAAAGAACTTTGCATGTCTCCCTTTCCAATTATACCCATTGGTGTCACATGTCCTGCCAATTGCAGACTATGAGAATTAACTCTTCTTTTACATTTTGTTTACCAAAAATATAATCTAACTTGCTGTTATATAGTTTTCCCATTCTCCTATTTTCTACTAGAAGTATTGCATTGTTTATAATATTTTGTTGTTAGATTGTTTATTTGTTTCTGTTTGATCTTTTTTTCCCCTTCTTTTCTCTTCTTCTTCTTCCTCTACGCATGAAAGCTGGCAGCTTGTTACGTGTTCATTCACTACAGGTCCGGAGTATGGTGACGTCCTTCCATCGTAGTTGTGGTCGTCCTAAAGGCCTTTTCTGCTGAGGTGTCCAGTCACGCACCTTCTTCTTTGATGATTGCGATGAGGTTTTTAGATACATTCTTTTCTTCCAATATGTTGAGTACTCATTAAATCATACCCGATCAAATGCTTTTTCCAGATCCACAAAACATAGGAAGACTGGGATGTTAAATTCGATAGCTTTTTCTGTAGTCTGTTTTAATATAAAAATTGCATCTGTGCATGAAACCCTTATTGTTCATCTGATAGTGGTAATGTATTCGATAAACGATCTGCTATAAGTTTAATGAAGATTTTCGGTGTTGTGCATAATATATTAATGTCTCTGTAGTTTTCTAGTTTGTTTTTATCTCCCTTTTTCAGAATTGGGATTGTAATACTCTTGTTCCAATCATTGGGTATTATCCAACTATTGCATATGATGTTGAATAAATTGTAAATTTCTTCATGTAATTTTTCTCCTCCATATTTAATTAATTCATTCTGGATGTTATCTATACCCCGCTGATTTTCTGTTTCTCAAATTTTTAACTTGTTTTTAAAATTCTTGCTTGCTTATCTGAAATGTATCTTTATTGGTAGTTTCCTCTAGATGTGGGTTCTCAGTATTTTCCCGTTCTGAGTAAATTTCTTTAACGTAGTTTTCCCATTCTTCTGTTGATATATTGCATAAATTTACACATTCGTTTATATATTTTCTCTGGTTCCTGATGAACCTCTATGTTTGTTTCTGCATACCATAGAAATCAAATTCCAGTTCATGAGAGTATTTGTCCCAAAATTCTTGTTTTTATTTTGTAATTGCTGATACTACTTGGTTTCTCATTTTTTTTTAATTCATCGTAATCATTTTTATTTCTTGTCTGTAAATATCTCCTGTGTAGTTTCCTCTTGTGTTCTATTATTTCCTTTATCTCTTCATTAAACCAAGGAGTCCAATGTCTGGCATGTTTCAGTTCAGAATTTCTTGTACATAATGATTCATTTGCTGCGTCAGTTATAGCAGGTTTGAGCATGTTCCATTTGTCTTCAACAATTCCTTTGCAGTTTCCACCTCTGATAACTTGTTTAATCTGTTCTGATATAGTAGTAGTTTTGTTGAATCATCAATAAATAACTCTACTTTGAATTTTTCATTTGTTGTTGGTGTGTTCTTGTCTTTCTGTTTTTGTTTGTTTCTTAATTGGATGTGAAATCTGAATTGGCTTACCACAAGATTGTGATCACTTCCGATCGCAGCGAATGGAAATACTCTGGTGTACAAAATTTCTTGTGGTTTTTATGTTTCTGTTTGTAAGTATATAATCAATTGTTGAAGATTGACCACGAGAGTTTTGAAAAGTTTTCTTTTGCTGGACCTTATGAGGAAAGAATATATTATTAATTCTCATTCCATTTTCCGCGCAGAATTCCTAAGCACTTTATTCTTAAATATTCTTAAACTTTCCTCTATTAATGTAGGGGACCATGTTTTGTATTAATTTAATATAACTAGAAGAATCATCGCCACTTTATATATTTTTAATTTAACAATGTTTTGTTCATAAGAATCCTTGCAATGCATAATTCCGTACGTTTTCAAAATTACTGCACAGCCTTCCTCTTTGTAATTTATTATTTTTCCTGGATACTTGAATTTTGTGTAACTTTCTCGCTTTATTTTGTTATATGTCATTCACATTTAATAATGAATTTGTACGTGCGATCATGTATTTAGCTTATTTATAATAATTACTTCCAATCATAGATTCTTAGTGTTTATACAATTTATACGATTATGGCAATGACAGAAACTATATTTAAAAAATTTTCTAATACTTTTAGAATTCAATTCATAGTTTATCAAAGTTATTTTCTGTACATGGTACATAAGTAAATCTCTGGCATTATCGAAACCGGAGGTTAATGACCACGCGGACATAAGTTATCCGTACATTCATATAAAAATACATGTCGTGACAGCCCCTTTGTGTACCAGTCGGCTGCTAGCCTCACATCTACATATGACAATCACATAAATATATGATCATTCACACAGTATAGGGATGACATATTTTCAGCATGTAGCGTTTCCAGCCGTTATAGCTGATTTTCTCAACCTGCAGCCGTTACTGTACAACAGCTACCCAAATTTTCCACGATGAAGGATGTGCACCGATCCCATATTAGCCGAGAATCGATGAGAAAATTTCCCCTCCCATGGGGACTCGAACCTGCACAAGTCCCTTAGCTCTGCACTAAGGCACGTAGCTATGGTGCGCGACCAATGTTTCCGTATACTAACATAATATTTTCCATTCATTCTTTGTATGCTTCACCTGCCTAAAATCATAGCTAATGTTGTTATCCCACCTCATTCTTCACTTACCTAGTCTTATTTGGGGCTTTCCCTCCGTTTTCCTATGAGAATTTTTCATGCCCCTCTTTCATGTCCCGAAAATTATTTTCTCAAGGGGCAGAATTTGCATAAAGACATATTTTGACATTATAAACACGATATAAAATAAAAATTTTATACGAACCCATTAGAATGCTGCTCATTGGATCAACAAACTTACACATTCTACAATAATTATTCTCCTCGTTAAATACTTTGTTTTAATACAAAAGATACTTATGAAAAAAAGGGGATATAAGTCGTCATTGATTCCGAATTTAGTGCGGCAAGGAGTTGAAAATGTTAGGTCATGCCCTTAGGCAATATTAGTAAAGTAATTTTACTATTTTTACATTATTTACTTTTTTTGCACTATGTAACTAATATTCTATGTTATTGTTGCTGTGCATCGTAATTTTACATTCCCGCCAACAATCTTTTATTATTAATTTATTTTTTTTATTAAAGAACTCAGAAAAATCATTTAAATACACAATTATTGAGCACACAATTATCAAAACAAAATTTTATTTGAATTTTGTTCTGACAAGAAATTAAACGGCTATTTTTTTAGATTAGATTAGATTTATTTAGATTAGATTAGATTAGATTAGATTTATTTAGCCTGGTGGAGTTAAGGCCATGTGACCTTTTCCACTCACCAGGACAAACATATATTACATCAGAATATAACAATCTCAATTAACTGTAATATTAAGTACTAAATAAAAATTTGATCAAAAAGATAATATCTATTATATTACGATCTATAATGTAACCAGTTAATGTTAGTTAAAATTAAGACTAAAACTAATAGTAAAATATATACAAGACACATTAAATAATGAGATATAGAAAACTAATTTTACGATTATACAATATTTAAAACAAAACGAAAGAAAATATTTGTTAATCTTAATTTATTTTCATAAATAATTACATTTATTAATTGTTAAAAGAATACTATCAGTGAGAAGTATAAGTTAGTGTGTTATTAAATAATTCTTTAGTTTGTTTTTGGAGGATGTTATAGTTTGACAGTCTCTGACATAGGGCGGAAGGGAATTCCATGTTTTGGTAAGTGAGACCGTAAAAGATAATATACAGTGTGATGAGGAGGGTTATAGAGGACAATGTGCTGATGGGATCGAGTATCAAGATTATGTGTGTCGGATAGTCTGATGAAGCGGCGTGATAAATTATTAGGCGACGATGTGTGAAGTATTTTATAGAGAAAGGATAGGGAATGGACAGTTCTACGATCTCTTAGACGAAGCCACGATAACTGTTCGAGGGACGGTGTAAAATGGTAAAATTTGCGAATAACACAAATAAACGTGCGCAAGAACATTATGAACACGTTGAAGTCTTTGTGTGAAAATAATATTTAAGTCTGTAAAAAGAGTGTCACAATAATCAAAGTGGGGCATTGCAAGTGTATCTACTAACATTTTCCTAAGAGCGAATTGCAGACAATTTCTCATGCGATTTAATGAATGTATTATTGAGAAGACTATTTTGCACGTATGGTTTATTTGTGTATTCCAATTTAAGTTGTCAATAAATACTCCTAGAATTTTTACTGTCTCACTATAAGGAATTTGAACTCCATTTAGTCACAGATGCGAGATGTGTTTAGTTTAATTGCAGATAATAGTCTCTGGTGACCCATAATGATTGATTGTGACTTTCTAGGATTTATTTGCAGTCCATATTTAACTGTCCAAGTCATTAGTGAGCCAAGATCCTCGTTGATTCTGGCAACAGCGTCATCTTGGTTCCTATGAAAACAAAAGAAATCTTATTACTTTAAAAATGACCAGAAGCATTAGTGCGGTAAGTATAAACATTTATTTTAAAATAGAAACATAATTTTAACAGCTCCTCTCTTCGGCAAGCCCTTGCAATCCCCATTATCATCATCATCATGCAGGGATTAAGCCTGTTGGTTCGTATTCAGGTTTTGTGAAAGCTAGAATTGTTAAAATTGTTGAGAACATTTAGTAATGTAGATTGTCCCCTGAAGGTGTTACTGGCACCTCGCTGGGTAAGACGATTGAAGGGGCTGCCTTCTTAAGGTTCGTCGTCATAACCTCCCATTATATCAGCCCTAGTGGCAGGGTTGCCTCTTCCGCTCTTCTCAGACCGTTGAGGGCTTTCTCCTTGTTACCCCGGAGATGGGTTCTTATTATTTCGTCCTAGGGAGAGGGTTGCCTCTTCCGCCAATTACAACATTTGAAAGCTTGTTCCAACATTATCATTACTACTTTAATTAACAATACTTGTCATCAGGAGCATCATTCCGAAATTTACATCCTCTCTCGAAAATACTTTTGATTTCTTTGGATGATGTCCAACATTTGTCCTTTTCAAGAAGCACACTAACTTATTGAAACATCAGATATCAATGCCATTATTTAACTTTATCATTGTTTTTAGTATCGAAAATTCACACTACAAACTTCCTGGACTCGTCAATTTACTACTTCTTAATACAAAATACGCCAATATCTTCTTTTCATTAATATCCACGTCATGCTCTTTTAACCATTTGCACAATGAAGCATACACCTCTGTTAGATAAGTTTGATATTAATTCATCACATGCAGCTTTCCACGCCTCTTCTGTTTCATCATTACTGCACAAATCGTCTAAAACTTTCTCCATAATCAGAAATAAATCCCAAATAAAATTGGTTTTATAGTTTTAACAAATATAAAATGGCGATATGACCGACAATACTTATTATTTCTCCATAGCAGCACATATGGCCGATTCACCTTCTGAAATCTATGTCTGCAGCCAACAGTTGAAGAGTTAGGAGTTCATACAGCACGCAGAATCTCCTGAGGATGTCTACAGCAGTAGTAGACGAAACGTTGATTTTTAAGAAAACCAGACCACGGCTATTTAGCCCGAAAGACAACCCAATAGAAATCAAGATACCTGGCGTGAAAGCCTGCAATTTTACATCTAACATTTATCTTCAATTATACTTATTAATAATTTACCTAATATCTTAATTATTAAATAAGTACACATAGTGCAAAAAATAGTATGCGATACACATGTGGTAAACACATAACGGAATCTCGAAAATTAAAAAAAAAACTCCGCGTAAGCAATTTGATTTTTTAACTTTTCCTCGACCTGTATCATGTGCTTACCACACTCGTATTGCAATATATTATCATAAAACGTTATAGAGTCAGAATCCACATGAGTACATAAGAGACCGTCACACACAGAAAAACTATAAACTCCGTAAACAACTCAAATGTTTGATCTGATTTGCTTTTTTTTTTACGTCGTAAGGACTCAGTTACGTTTCAAGGAAACAACAGAGCGGGCCGCTAGAACTATTTAAGTTATGGTTTAAATAAACCTGAATTCCCAATGGTGCTATTATGCTTAATTTTCGAGATTACCTTTCTCGTTTTAGTTCCGAAAATTTCGGACTGCTAGGGTGTTTTTTTATTTTTGTTTAAGTCCTAATGGCCCGATTTTGCTGTTTAACGAACTAGACGTTACTTTTCTTAATTGATTGTTATATGCCCAAAAAAATAAAAAACTCGATGTCTAGAGTTTTTAAAAGATAGTCTCATTAAAAACGTTATATAGGTATATTAAAATTTAAATGTCACCCAAAAAAGCCCATCTAACCTCCGCTACCTCTACCGAACCCATAGGTTCATAGTTGCTCTCTATTCTGACCTAATGTTTTCCCATTAGCCCCGTACAATATAATTAGACTAAATTGTGCGACAGGCCTAGAATGAGATGCTGGCTGCTGGCCTCACATTCACATATGTTAATCACAGATATAGACGATCATATAGCCAGTACAGGGGGACATGTGGTCAGCACGTCGTATCCCCCAGCTGTTTTAAATGGTTGTCTCAAACTAGAGCCGCTACTTACTGACACTACACAAATGCCTCACAATGCTGGGTTCCACCGGTCCCATATAGGCCTAAATTCCCTACGAATATTTATTCCCATATGGAGACTCGAACCAGTGCAAGTTCTGTACCTCTGCGCCAAAGCATATTTTCTTAACCATCCTGTACAAGCTAATTCCCTCAAATAATGATTATTCTTATTCACACACTAATTTTTGGCTTACCTATAGGCTTCTCTCCTTTTCGTAGGTCTCATTCCTTTCCGTTAGGCCTCTTTTCTTTTCTTTTTCCTATAGAGTTTCCAAGTCCATCTTTCATTCTCCATTCGTGCCGCATCTTCTCCCCATCGCAGTTTACGAGACTTAACTGTTCTTATTATGTCTGACTTCCCATAATGTAACTCACTGTTCTTCTCCATTTGCATGTCTCTTCGTCTATCTTTGGTCCAAAAATTTTCCGAAAATCTTTATCTTCAAATAATCATAATATTTTATCCCCCGTTAAAGTAAAATTCATGCTTCACATTCATATAACTAGGAGAATAATAGCTTTGTACATTTTCAGTTTAACATTTTTGAGATAATTTGGGATGACAAGAGTCCTTGTAATGCATAATTGAGCCTATGTTTAAAGCTGTATGCATTTTTTTCTACTGAGTAGGATCGGTAAAAAAATTATAAATTGTAACGAAAATGTTTTATTAGAACAACCTCAATTCGAAATTCGCTAAAACCTGACGTCTTCGGAACCCTGGTGACATTTATTTATTCTTACATCGCCTAGAAAATTGTAATTTTGCACCCAATAAAAATATGGTATCCGGTTTAAGAACTAAGAACGTACTCTATTGTAAATTGTAATATAAACTCTAAGTAATCAAGCTGTACTGTGCATGAATTTATTTTCTTAAGTTTCCTTCTACCTTATCGATCTACAAACGTTTTAAGATAAAATGTTATAAAGGAATTTGGTGGGATGAAACCACTTTCCGTTGAAGCATTTATGGTGTTCAGTCTACTTTCTGCATGTTTAACTTTTTATTGAAGATTTCAGTGATGGAAGGTTGTGTAAAAGGAACCTTGTATATTGGGGGAATTTTAATTTTCTTTTAGCCTCAAAGAAAATATTTACAGTAAAGAGGTAAAAGGAATTCCTGAGAGCAGTAATGATACAAGTGAATTGATGTAGCAAGGTAGATTAACAGGTGTATCTTTGATTTATATTATACTGTAACTAACTCGGTGGCATTATTGTACCTGGAGATTTATGGCCGCGTGGACATAAGCTCTCCATAATCTCTATCCTTAGTTAATGTTTTCCAATCATTCCTGTTTAATTTGGTTAATATTATTCTCCCATCCTATTATTGACCTACATACTGAGTCTTTCATTTCCCATTCGTGGCACGTATCTTGCCAGTCGAATCTTACGAGACATAATTGTTCTTATTACGCCAGGTTTCCAATAAAGATCATGTAGCTTAATGTAGTCTTGTATATTCATATGACTAGAGCGAAGATTTTTATGAAATTTCATGTTTTAAACTATAGGTCAGAGAGCGCTGAGACTAAGTATCTTTACATTTTATGATATGTTGAATCAAATAAGACCTTCATATTTTTCATATTTCATAATATTTTGGCGAAATGTTCATATTTCTATAAAAATTTAATATTCCCTCATATTTTTCAACTTTCAATTTTTTAAAATAAAATTTCTACTAATTTGTTAGAATTAGAGTTACTGTAGTTTTGAATTTTTTTGAAAATGTGATATGGTAGACAGCGAAAATTCCTGAGTATCCCATCTGGAACAAGATAAATAGATTTGATAAAAGAAAATAATTGAAAAAAAGAGAGATGGAATGACCAAGTGGAGACTTATGTCCGAAACTACAGAAAAAGAACAGGGATTTCCTAATCTGTGAAAAGAACATGAATAAGTAGTATAACAATGTTAGAATAATAACTCTTTTCTTCTCAGGTAGAAACCTATTCCTTTTAGCTACCTAAGGACAGTCCTTATTTTATGAATGGATTACAGTATTTAAATGTAGGTAAGACTGCTGCTGCTGCTAAACTTGAAGCTGTGCTGTGAAAAAAGTCTTGCTCCACAGTTTATGAAATTAATAAAGTTTTTGTAGGTAAAGCCAATATTATTCTCACTTACATCAAACTATCATATATGTAGTGCAGTACATGATTGCTCCCATAACATCATATAATGCGGAGCATACTTTTTGATCGTACAAAATAATTCTGACAGACAGGCGTTAAAAATATATTAAAAGCTCCTAACTGTGTATTACGAACAGAATTGATAATTTGATTAAACAAAGCACATGCATACATACTGTGCTCGGGCAAATTTAATGGAAAAACTAATGTTAAAATAATTATAATTACATTTCAGTATGTTCATACGTGTAATGTATAGGATTAAAAATAATTGTATTTGCAAAGAGAGTTTTGAAATACTCCCTATAATTATTTGTGGATTAATTTATTTTAACATCTTGTTTCTCCAAATATGACATATAGTACTTGGTCTACTGCGATGGGCAGGACATGTGGCACGAATGGGGGAATGAAAGACGTGCATGGAAGCTTCTTGTAGGAAAACCAGAGGGAAAACGCCCAGTTGGTAGACCAAGAATGAAGTGGGAGAATAACATTAACTATGATTTGAGGGAAAGATTATAGAGGGGATGATTGGAAAACATTGGCTCAGAATAGGGATGTATGGAGAGCTTATGTCCGTGCGGCCATGAACCTACGGGTTCGATTGTGCCAGTGAGTTAGTTAGGACTTGGTCTACGTGTGTTCTGATTCATCCAATGTAATGTTATTGTGGCATTTATATATACTGGAATTAATTATCTTTATGCAAGGTAAATAGAAGTCATCCAAACTGTACCTACTCTAAATTTTGTCAGTGTAATATTCGATTGAAGCAAGTTACAACGGTTACTATGTTTTGTTTTTTTATGTATGTTTGGATTTCGTAATTAAATATCATTATATAAATTAATTGATCGCGTTTTATATAAACCCAGTATTAATTTATTGAAATAAAATGTCAAACTACAGGCTTGGAAGGCCCTAGGGGTAGATTGATGTTGAGACTTCAACATTTCTAGACAATCTCCAAGGGATGTCCACTGGGTTCTCAGTCCTGCGTGACGGCCCCTTTGCCCCAGAATATGCGTCTGGTACTCATTTAAATTAAGATCTGAGTAGACTCTAGGGCTATGACGCCGCCAGAAGGTTTGGTCCCAGCTAAAAACCTGACCCCATTGAGACTCAAACCCAGGACCTTCCGGCTTAGCGTGATTCCTCACACAATATACTTCAATGTGAGCCATTAAAATTGCTTCAAATTACGAATATGATATTTTATTGATAAGAATCATTAAAACCTCATATTGTTAAAAATTCCAAAATTTATTTTATTAAATGATATTTTTATATTGAGTCAGAAGTAATGAAAAATTAACTAAAATGGAAATACAGTGAAACTCTTGACTTCTTGAGCTACAAAAAGGTCTTCTTGCCTCATTTGTGTGCTTGTATGTATACCCATAAATTATACAGGGCTTGTGTATATAAATATGTGTAAAACGTTGAAAAAATAATAGCTTCATAATATTTTCTGTCCTAATTTACATATTTTTCATATTTTGCTATTATGATTTCATATTTTAGTATAATTTTCTTCATATAATTCCTCGCTTTACATATGACTATTCGTTTCTCTTTGATCGAAAAATTTTCCTAAGAATGTTATTATCTAATACTCGTAATTATTTCTCCTCCCTAAAATCAGAACCCATGTTTCGCATTGAAGAATAACCGGAAGAATAAATATTTTACATATATTTAATTTTATGTATTTTAAGATAAGTTGGGATGACTCCCTGTAATGAATAATAGCATGGATTTCCAAAGTTGGTCCGATGTTTAATTTCTTTGTGCACCACATTCATAGATTGTTTTTCTAAGTTCAAAGAAACCTAGGATTTTATTCTGTAAACTAATGACTGATAATGAGCATATGATTTATTAATAATTTGATGGTCGGTAGTTCAAGTCGGCTGCTAATATTTTCGCATTTCATTTGTATTTCGCCCACTAGGAATGACGTGCGGTAGAGGCTAAGCATGTCATGATCCCAACTTTCTGTACAACCAATTTTCTAAACCTACTGCTGCTACTTATCGCGGAGTAAGTGCTATTTTTCTCAATGTATGTGAATCTGAAGACGAAATGCATATTTAAAAAAAAACAATTAACTCTTTGAAATATTGGATGCGTCAGTTGTTGCCGGGAAAGTTTCTAAACCCAGAAAATTGGTTAAACGGAGGTAGATTTCTGAGCAAGACGCGGAAAATGTAAACAACTTCTCTGAAAAAATACTACTAACTCTTGTTAACTCAAGGTTGGGTGGAGGGATAAAATGAGATGAAGCCCCTATATTTATAGAAGTCAGTGAACGAAAAGGGTGCACGCTTACCATACCTGACGAACCAACACAGGGGCGGATGAATGAAGTGAAACGATATGTGGTGAGTATGGAGAAATGGTGGAATATAATTTGCGGCAGTTGAAAACGGGAGAAACCCAAGAAAAATCTGCCCAAGCTTCATTTCATCCACCACGAAATCCACAATTAATTGCGAAAACTGGATCTCAAGGCCCCAGCTGTGCGTGGCGAATGTTTAAACCGATAACTGAACGGAGAAAAAAAAGTTAATGATTTCGGCTATGGCATATTATTAAATAGCATATATTACTATAGAGCTTGATTGTTTAATTTTTAATGCAGATAATTGTAATGTTGCCTTTACTTTTACATTATTATTAAAAATTGATGTATGACATAGATTGTCAAATTCATATATATATTATATTATTTTTGGTCTGGACAATCTTACCTCAATATAATGTTGATTTGTTCTTGGACATGTTTCAAAACAATTCTCTGTTTTATCTTCAGCTTTCCCAGTGTCTGGGAAAGCTGAAGATAAAACAGAGAATTGTTTTTTGAAACATGTCCAAGAACAAATCAACATTAATATTGAGGTAAGATGTCCAGACCAAAATAATATAATTAAAATAACCTCAAAATATAACTTCCTAAAATTAAATATCATATATATATATATATATATATATGGATTGTTATCCGTGAGATCCATATCGCCATAGCATGCAAATTCGCCAGGGTCTTGTTTAATTCTCGGTGCAACTGACAGTAACACTCCCAGACAGCAGTTCCACCCCGTTTCTCAATCCGAAAAAAATATTTGCAGTGATCACAGTTTTCCGGAAGAGGAATGAGCTACCGAAGTGTAGTCATTCTTGAACAAGTTACTTGTATTTATTCCGCCGAATATCTACGCACTAAAATTTAATCCAGCAAGTATAAACAAAGTAATCTAACGTATGTAATTTAAAATCTTATTTTCCCCATATTTCATTCCTCATTTTGTCGTAATAATTGTTTGGCCTTTAAAATGTTTACGAACTTAGATGTATAGAATGTGTCTAAATGGCACAATGAGTAGAGGAGTGCGTGTAGGCAAAGAGTTTTCGGATACTTTTGAAATCAAAATGGGTTTGAAGCAAGGAAATGTACTATCTCCTCTACTATATAATTCTCTACTAGAACATACCATCAATCTTTAGAGTGAAGAAGGCCTACAACTCAATGGTATTAATAAGCTGTTAGTTTATGCTGATGATGTAGTACTATTGGGCGATAGCGAGGAGATACTAAAGGTCAACACGCACACACTAATGAGTAAACATAATAAATTTGGACTGGAAGCAAATATCAAAAAACCTAAATGCATGGCCACACATAGGAATACATTTATAATGCAATGGACAGATTAATGACAAATGAGGGAAATTTTGAGGAAGTGGCTGAATTCAAATATCTAGGAAAAATAATCACAAATGAGAGAATGAGATGCACAAACAAATGACACAGTTCAATTCCGGAAAGGGCGTGCTATTATGCATTACAGGAAATCTTGACGTCTCAACTTCTTTCAAAAAACGTTAAACTGATCATATATAAAACTATTATTTTACCAGTTATATAATATGGATGCGAAACATGGAGTCTTACTTTTTGGGAGGAAAGGAGATTACAAGTATTTGAGAATAAAGTTCTTAGAAAATGTTTGGACCTAAAAGAGATGAACAGACAAATGAATGGAGAGGACTACATAACGGTAAACTACATTGTCTTTATAGGAAGCTTATATTTGCTGAGAACAGTTAAGTCTCGTAGATTGCGATGGGCTGGACATGTGACACGAATGGGGAATGAAAGAGGTGCATGGAAGCTTCTTGTAGGAATACCAGAAGGAAAATGCCCAGTTGGTAGACCAAGAACTATGATTTGAGGCATTGGATTATACAGGGAATGATTGTAAAACATTATGCTCAGGATGGAGATGTATGGAGAGCTTTTGTCCGCGCGGCCATTTACCTGCCAGTTCGCATGGTGCCAGTGAGTTAGTTAGTTAGTTAGGGTTCCATGTAATTTATGTTGGCAAATATGTATTTTTATATTTAGTGCTGATTGAGTGGAACAGGAAGCCTTAACTCTGTAAGTAAGTAAGATGAAAAATGGAAACTAGTGTACGCATCGTTCCTTTTCTTTTTTAATGAACCAGTTATTGTTAATTTTAAATAATATTTTCAGGAATTATATGCTTAACACTTTCATTTACAAGTTTTTTTAATTGAATATATTTCATTATAACTTTCTAAAATGTGGATAAAGCTAACTGTGGTGAAATTGGGTGTTTCCTACCTTCTAGCGAATTATGAAAGAATAACGTTATTCTCATGAAACAATTTTTAAAAAATACAAATCTTCTCCGATCCTATCTAGGAGACACTGAAAATGACAATGATCAAAATTTATGTAGTGTTGCGACATGTGTCGCATCTGTTTTAGCCGGTGCGGGTTGGCTCAGTCGTGATCTGGCGTGATCTGCATCGACTACCGATGTAGTTTACTTGCTCTCCATTTGGAGGTGCCTGAGTACCAGCACCAGACATTTATGTCGGTCATACTGTTTTGCTGCATGCCTTTGCCATGGCTACCAACATCGTCGGTGTTGTGTACAGGTCTAGCGTGTCCACGTGTGACTCACTCTCAGTGTTAGCCGGGCCATCGTGGGCGATGGTATCGTTTTGATTCCTGGAAGTTGAATACCTCCGTTTGTGCCAGGCCGTTTAGGACTACGGTTGTGTTTTTGTTAGAGGTCTGAGTAACTCGCTTGTTACCTAGGACATCTACGTGGACGGAATTTGCTTGTAGGCCGAGGCTTTGAATGCCTCGTGATCCCTCGTTGTAAGGATCTGAGTATTCCGATCAAACAGGTGAAGTTGTTTCTAATATTAAGAGTGTTGTATTCTCTGAGGGTATTATTATGGGTTTAATGGTTAGTAAGGATGTTTGGGCGCCAGGCGTATTCAAAGGATTTCTCCATGTATGAGAACTTGGTTGCTCAGGTTGGAAATTGGTAGAGCTGAGGTTCTTTTTCTACAGGGATAAGCAAGGAGCTGGCCGGCGCGAGACTACGCGAGATGAATTTAATTAAATATACTTTATTAATCGATGGACACTGGTTACACGTACGATTGTAGACAGATTTAATGTCGGACAAAGGTATTGACCAACAGGAACGCATTTAGAATCCAAGATCGGATCTCTGAGGATCTATCACAAATGAATATTTCTAAGTGAAGTTATGTTTGTTGCTAATTGATGCCATTGTGCCACTTACAACTATGTCGGAGAGTCTGTTCCGACCCCCGTCTCAGTGAGCTACGAAGAACTCAGAACGCAGAACTTAGAACGCTGAACTTTTTTTTATCTGTGGGCTGCGGAGAATTCCCGCCCCGATGAGTTACGGCGAGAACTAGCTTAACATAATTTTATTGGGTACAAGGAAAACTTTCGCTTACCCCTCTCTCTGTACTCGTGTTCGTCATGAGGCTTTGAATGCCTCGTGTCACTTGTGTCACTTGTCGTGACATAAGCCCTTTACTATATTATTGGCTGACAACGCTTCCTTAGTACCAAAAGAAGGGATTCGCCGTCTTTCGATTTGACAAGGATCCCACATGTTCCCTGGATGAATACTCTCATCCTAAAATAACAGTTCTAACCAAGAGTTTGTACAACTGGGTATTTCCTGTCTAATTTTACTATACTACCTTCTTTAGTTCAGTGTGTTTTTTTTTTCCAGCTTGTTTGCTTTGGCTTCGCGTTCCTCGCGGTTTGTAGAGTCGTTAAATGATTTCTTACATGATTTCTTTACTTCACGGCTGCAGTTTCCAAGCCATACATCAATTCTTTGTTGCATGGACCTTCGACCATATTGAATTCATTCGATGTGTCGAGCGTCCAGCAGCTGAGGAAGGACGTTTCCTCCGCATCGGTCCCTGATTCTCTAGCTTCGCGGCATAATAGGCGCCACGTGACCGGCAAGACGCCCAGCCCTCGGTAGGCATAAGCAGACGGCTCGGTGGCATCACAGGGAGAGCCCACGTGACCCAAGCACGCTATCCCCCTCCACCGAGACAAATCACCGGCAATGGGCCGACAGAACCTAACGGCGCCAGCAACGCCCTTTGCTTGAAGCAAAAACCACGTGTCTGACCGGCATTTTCGATTTCAGGTCCAAACGTGGGAGTTCTTCAACCCCCCCTCTTTCCAGGAATAGTACCCTCAACCACAGGCACAGGCCTTCCCATCAGCCCCTAGCTCGGCCTCCTTCTCCCCAATGTCTTTGTCAGTGCAATTTCCTACCTGTCTACCACATCAATTCCTTTACCAATTAAGAGAACGCTCTCCGAACGTATAGGAATGGATACTGTCAGCGCGACGCGCTTGCCTGCAGAGCCCCATATTACCGCTCCCCGACGCGTAGCAGGAAAAGAAAAGATTGCTAATCAAAAAAAACATCGACTCCGACCACCAGAAGCGTCCCCAGCTTCTCGACGTCCCAGCCTGCGGCCTCCCCCCACATAATGTAGGAGAGACTGAAGACTCGAGTTCACGGACCAGCGCTTTTTTGGCGTAAATAACTCCTCGCAACTGCTGATACGCCGGTTTACCTCGACTCAATTGGCAGCCTTGAACAAGGAGTTCCAAAAGCGAGCTGGAACTTAATTTGTGATCTACCAGACTCGACTAAGGGTTTTGAGGCTATCACAACGGTCGCCTCGATAAATATAATAAAAGGCTGATACAGGAAACACGTACCTACCGTTCGTAGACGGTCCAAGAAACGCTCAAAACACGGAGAATCGGTTATAAAAGGGCTTGACCCACAAATGGACTCTCAAATATACAGGAGGATTTGAAAGTCTCGGACACAACCGGGTCCTAAGTATCAAATATGATCTTCTGCGAGGCCAAGGACCGCTGCCAATGTCACAGGCAGTCCTAGTAGATAGTCCACAGTCCGCGAGCAGTTAATTAATCCACTCTTTGCTTTCACAAAGTCAAAGTAGTCCGAATATAGACGAATGCAAAAACAAAAGCAAGGGAAACGCGCGCGTGCTCAGGCCTCCGCCCGCCCAGGCATAATACAAAATCCAAAAATAATCTCATGTCCCTTCTCCGCAGTTCCAGTTGAGCTCGCTCCTGCTGTCGGGAAGAAACGCACTGCCCCTGTAGAGCCGCAGCTCCAGCGCCAGTGCAACCCCCAAAAAGACTAAAAGAAATCAAAGTCCTCACAAATGAGGACCAAGGCCAGTTGAAATCAATCAAGGACACAAAAGTCTCTGTGAGCACTCAGACTGCTCCAGAGATTGTAATATTGTCTCCACAGCGAGCCGACAAAGAGTTGCCAGACATCATTGAATCCAATAATGGAGGACAAAATGATAAGCAACCAACCAAAATGCCTATGCTTGTACAACTGTCCAACTAATCAGATGAGACACAATACGAACTTAATGCATACGTTCGGAAAATAGTGGACCGGCTTTATACAAAAAAAAAATCATTGTATCACAGATCTAACCCTAACATTGCGCTGAGTACAACAATGGCCAATACGGATGGATGGGACTCTAAGCTTGTCAGAACAAAAGAGTCAACAAACAACAGACACCATCCGTACCCCCCCTCCGAGAGACTCAGTCAAGAAGAGGAATTCAAACGTCCTCCCATCACTACAATCTAAACCAAGGGAAAAATATATCCTCCTCCCACTCGCTCGTCGACAAAATAGCTATAGAAGACCCTTGTGCGAGCAAAAAGAATGGATTCAACCAGGGAAAAATATATCCTCCTCCCCATTCGCTCTCGACAAAATAGTAATAGAAGACAAGAATGGTCCAGGAGCGAATAACGTCTGAGATGACGCTAACTCTCATTTAGGCGATTTCGGTCCGGCTATACGCCTAAGAACCGACCTAAAATGAGACAAAAAGGTTGTTGCCGGCCAGTCACCTAAAGAGCCGGATGGCCCGGACCGATTTTGGCCACATTTCGGAACACATAAAATAAATTCAAACCTACTCTGTCAAGGTTTCGGTGGTTTTCCTTGACGCCAAGATAAATATCGGAGTAGGCCCTAGTACCCACCAGTAAATTCTCATTATTATTGATACTATACCCATATCCATATTCAAAATTCAAAATTAAGGGCAAACTTAACAAAATTTATCTCCAAAAAAATAAAATTAAATAACCCATTCTGGACAAATTAATAAAAGATTCTAAATTAACATATTCTACAACTACTCTGTCAAGGTTTCTGATGGTTTCCTTGGCGTTAAGGTGAATACCGGAGTAGTCCCCTTTGCTCCATCAGTAAATTCATAAATTTCTTAACTGACCGGGAAAGTGGATGTTGGGAAAGATTTCATTTTAATTTGGGACTGAAGCCATTGCCTTCTCACCTTCTTCGACTGCTGCCTTCGTGCCTCTTCGAAAAGCGAACTTCAAAGGATCGACCATAACACATATGACAAAAAAAAAAAAAAAAAAAAAAAAAAAAACAACCTCAAAAAAAAAATATCACAAGTCCATCAATGCTCACCGGGAACATGGGACCTCTCGCAGCGGGCCCTCCGCCCGCCAAAGTATTCCAAGCAGGCGACGCACTGCCTGAGCATGGCAAGTACCAGTATGGGTGACCAGCCGGGAACACCAATAGCCGAACAGTCATGGCCGACCAAATTCAAATATCAACAATTACCAGAAATCAACGTCAATTACAAAGTCAAAAACATATTATATAAAATAAATTATTCATATATTATATTCAAAATAATTAATACTAACACATCTAAATTACATAATATTAAAAAAAATAAATAAAAAATCGCGAAAATACAGATTACCACGCAGGACCACCAGACACGCTGACTGGTCAACGGAATACTTAAAAATACAAATAAATAAAAAAAAAATAAAATAAAATCTAAAAAATCAATACTTTCCCCATTTAAATTCAAATTATAGCACTTGCTGCAAACTGATCAACAGCCAAAACACAACAGACATGCAATAACAGGCAGAAACATGTTAAGGCGGGGCTAATGGACTTTGTCTTGGAACCCGGGATCCACTCTTCAAGTGATCGAAGAATTGAGTACACCAACCCGCGCAAGCAGGTCGCAGTCCAATTCACTATAACTTAACGCTGACCTGTCAGCGAAGCTCGGTTTAAGATCACAGATTGCTGGCTTACAAAGAAATGCCCGGTAATCCGTTAGTACACTAGATTTCTTCAAATGTTAACTCTTTTGTAGCCGCATCAAGCATCTGTCTCTTGAGAATAGCGGTACTTGTTAAATGGTTTCCTTAATAACTAACTGATATTTATTCGGGATCCTATCAACTTCTTTAACTCAATTCATTTTTATTTAATTATATAAAAATCAAATCCCTCGTGTTCTCACGATTTGATTCCATATACGTTTCATATATCTGCGGTGATTATTTCATCCAATAGAGATTTAACATTATAATAACACTTACTTACTTACTCACTGGTACTATCGAACCCGTAGGTTCATGGCCTAACGGACATAAGCTCTCCATACATCCCTATCCTGAGCTAATGTTTTCCAATCATTCCCTGTATAATCTACTTCCCTCAAATCATAGTTATGTTATTCTCCCACCTCATTCATGGTCTACCAACTGGGCGTTTTCCCTCTGGTTTTCCTACAAGAGCTTCCATGCAAGTCTTTCATTCCCCATACGTGCAACATGTCCTACCCATCGCAGTCTACGAGACTTAACTGTTCACATTATAATAATACACGTCCTAATTGATTAATGTATTCTAATTTCTTAATCTAGGAGTCTGAGTGAATGATTTTGCTTCAATTCGTAATAAAACTTAATTATAGTTACCAAAATGTTCTACAAATTATTTCTGGACATAAAACTCCCAGCGACCTACCAGAGGACTTTTCGACCATTGAATCTAAATTTAGTCGTGTTGCGGGTTTGTTAATTAGATCAACATTGTGGTAGTGACGCAACATATAGCGTATATATATATATAGATATATATATATACTATATATATATATGAGTTTTAATGCGCTGGCGGCTGCAATTTTTATTTCCCCAACACCAAAGTTGACATGTAGCAACTGATCAAAATGTACAGTACATAAGGACTTTATTAGACTAAACGTAAGATACATGCAATGTTATTTTCAATATGGGTCGCACGGGTAGTAATCCGAACGTGCTGTTGACAGTCCGTTACAATAAGTTGATGTTTGGTAATAATACACTTAAAACAAAAAAAAAACATAATAATATTACAATTAGATAACAATAAAATTACATTATACATTAACTTAGTTATGTAGAATTATTAAGAATTAATGGTATTGCAATTTGTTAACATATTTATTTATTCATGAATGAGTGTTGTTTTTATTTTCCGCGTTTTCTCCAGAAAGTTTATCCAATTTTCTGGGCTTACCAATAACTCGTAGCATGCCAATCTTTCACGATTTGAATTTAGAAATCTTTCCGGTAATAACTGACGCCTCCAATATTCCAAATCGTTACATTTTTCTCGTCTTCAAAGTTCCCGCACATTGGACATATTCGCATATGGTGATCGTCGCTAATTTTTAAAAAATTCTATGCCCCTAACCTGAACCAAAGCAAGCCCTTATCTCTCTTTAAATCCTAGATTGAGTATATAAGATTATTTTCCCCAAACTTTTTTTAGGTCTCTTTGTAAAAACAGTGATCGTTTTCCAGCACATTTGGCCAAAATATTTTGTCGGTTTATATCTAAGTACCTAATTCTTAATTTTCTCCACACAGTCTTGCAACTTTCAGTCCCTTTTTCCCATACCCAACCGATCCCAATCTCTTGGAGTTCTCTTCTAACCTTGTCTGCCCAGAATTTCACATTTGCGTTCTTAATTTGGTGGTCGTAACAAATTGCTCTGAGCATTGTTTGTTCACCTTGGATTAGCCGCAACCAGTACTTAAGTACACCAATTTTGCAGTTTATATCGTCCTGAAATTACCCAAATTCATATAAAATTCCAAAGTTAGACAATGGCCTTACTAAGTCCTGTAATATATTTTAGAAAATGCGTATATACCTTATTTAGTATTTCCGTTCTTTGACAACTACAAATCTCACTACGATAGTCCATTACTGGCCTGGCACCATCGCTCCATACATTTTTTCTAACTTACTAACTGGAATATCAGGCACTCTACCCAGAATACTGAGAATACTATTAAGTTGTCCCCTCGCTTTGAATAATGCTATATCAATATGTTTCTTCCACTTTCCGTTCATTTTCAACGTCGTACCAAGATATTCAAAATGTTTCACGTTTTGAAGTATTTGATCTCTGTATTTCCATTCCTCTGCTCTGCCATAAACCGTCCCATTTTTGAACGTCATTGTTTTTGTTTTACTAATATTTACAGCCAATTCCAACAGTACATTTCCAGTCGGTCAAGACCTCTTTGCTATCTCTTGATTGTCTTGGAACAGATAATTAAATCGTCTGCATGCAACAGGACTGGGACATTAAGAATTTCTTATCTCCGGAGCCTCAATGTCTCCTTCTAGCATTATGGCTGCCATATCATCAACGAATAGATTAAATTAGCATTGATGACAAAATACAGCCTTGTCTCACTCCCCGATTGGCTTGACTGCTCTCTGTGTTGTGCCCTTGGTCCACTTTTATACAAAATTTAACATATTTATAAATTGACATAAAGGCGTGTATCATTTAATGTGACAATCCTTTCCGATTCAATTTTTCCCACAGTGCACTTCGGTCCACAGTATCGAATGCCATCTTAAAATCAACGAATGTGCAAAATAATGTACCCCTCTTGTTTTACAGATTATCATCAATTAATGTTCTCAGAACGAATTCGTTGTCCACTGTGGAGTACCCTACTCTAAAATCTGCCTGAGATTCTGAAATCACATTGTTCACTTTAGCCCATTGTCTCATTCGTTCGTAAAGTACTCTGCCAGCCGCAGAGTGTCCGGTTTTATACTGGAAACCCTATACTTTACAATAGATTTTTCCAAACAGTGACAAGAGGCAAATTCCCCTATAACTTTCTGGTTTATGAGACCCATCTTTCCCTTTGTACAGCAGTTAGATTTACACCTGTCGCCCAGGCTTCCGGATAATTTCCTCCATTAAATAGTTTGTTGAACGCAGTTTTCAAAACTTCTAATAATTTATTTGATATTTTTTTAAGAATTCTCCTGGTAATCCGTTGATTCCAGGTGTTTTACCGTTCTTTGAACTTTTAATGGAACAAATCACTTCATTTTTCGAGATATCCTGATATAGTAATCGTATATATATTGCGTCGGGGATCTTCACTATATTTCCTTGATTATATCTTAACCCCTCACCTCGCAGTAACCTATCAAAGTAGTTTTTTCCATTCCCCGGGCGATATTCTTGTCCGATTTATGTTCTTTACTTTGAGTTCTCTTATCGCTTTACATATGTCCGTACTGTTTCCACTTTCAGTCGCCGTTTTCATTTCATCCGATTTCTTATTTTGCCATTCTAGTTTTGTTTCACTTAATAACTCTTTGTATCCCTTTCTCGGCTGCGCATACATTTTTCTGTTTTCATCTGTGCTTTCTTTTCTAAACTTTAAGAGACTATTCTTCTTCTTTCTTTAAACCTTATTATACCACCCTTTGCCCTTCTGGTTCATTGTGCATTTAACCTTGAATTTTTCCCCTGCATTGTTAAAAGATTCTGTCAAAATTTCAATAATTTCATCCCCGCTAAGATAATTTATTTGCAAATCCTGTATTAGTGTCTCCAGACACCCGATAAATCTTCTCTCTGATCCTCAATCTACTTGAAACGTGTAATTGTCCGTTATGTTGTTGCCACCCCATCAGTAACTGTCTCCCTAATATATTTTGTATTTAAAATAAGTTTGTTTGGGAAATGGTGAGATTCGGTTCTGGAAACTATACAGTTATTACTTAGGACTGGAATCATGTCTTTATGTGCATAATATATAATCCCTCCATTTGTATTAATAAATGTCAGTACTCCATTTTTATCTCCTGTATACTTCCCGTTCAAAATGTAAAGGTCAAATGCATCGCAAAAAGCTAACAATTGATTTCCTTTTGAATTTATAATTTTATCTTTACTTCTCCTATCCTCACCTCGTGCTTCATTATCATCTGTTTTTAAAGTGATATTAAGGTTGAGTTCGTTAACCAGAAATATCAGACATTAGGTGTAGGAATTAACTTAAAACTAAAATTTAAAAATGGCTCTAGCGATCGTAATTTTCGATGTTTTACGCCGCAACTCCGTATGTGCTACCTAAGTAAACCGAGAAAGATATTGTTAAAAATCAGTAAAATCCGACCGTTACAACTGAAAACCCGAAATGAAAAATGGACTGTAGAAACAGACATGATTGGTTCTTCGCTGTGTATACCATACAATTTAATCTACCCTTAAATTCGCAACGTATCTTATATGATACATTAGTTTAATTTATTTAATATTTTAATAAAGTATTCGAAATATGAATCTGCACATATTATTTAAATTGGGGTCAAATTATACAACGTTATGAAAATAGGTAATAACCTACGGTTGTGCATTATAACTTTAAAAAAACCACCGCTGTGGTTTCGAGGTAACGTGCTGACTTGTCACGCAGCGGGCCCGGGTTCGATCCCGGTCGGGACAGTTTCTTGGGTGAGGTTATTATCGGGATTTTTCCTCACCTTTAAGACAAATGTCTTATGACCCAAACGGTCCCCGAACATCATCTGGTCATAGCAATCATCATCATTCATCTTAAATTAAGCTTAGGATTAAGGACTCTCCTGGCGCACCACTATCATCATCATCGCTCATCATATCATCGGAGCAACGTAACCCCGCCTTCTAGGCGCCCCAACCTCAGAAGTGCGTTACAATTACGCCAATTCAGGAGAGAACTGCAGAAATGTCAAAAAAGGACAACCTGGGGCATTAAAAAAGCTTTAAAAAAGGTGACATCAGAAATTTAATTTGTCCAATTTAACAAAATAAATATATATTCCTTAAACAATTAAGTATCTAAAATAAATTCGACTTACTGAGAATTTCCGTTAGATTACACGTTTGTGCGTGACAGATTTTTTCATATAAATAGTATGATATTTGAATAACTATTTTATTTAATCTGCTACAGTAACATTATCATGTAATGAGTAGAGTACCCTGATAATTGCATAGCTGTATTAGTTCATGTCTACCAATATTCAGGAATGTTATATAAATGCATTCCAGTTGAAATGGCTTACGACACAAGAATATACGTTGGCCTATACATTTTTAGAGCTAAATGGATCTTTAAGTAACGTAAAAATTTTAATGTCCGGTTATTAGAATCCTACATTTTTTTTTTGAGTCACTTCTATCCCTCTTCATAAAATATCCCGCTAAATTTTAAATCGATAAAGATAATGGCAAAAATATCTGGTAACTTTTTGTTTATTTATTTGTTTACACATAGTATAAGTACATACATATATTTTGAATGTATACCGAAAAAGCAGTATATCATGCTCGGGAACAGTCCAAAAATAAATAAATAACATAATTCGAAATACAAAAAAATACTTTCGGTAGTTAACAATCATAATATTACATTCTGAAATAGGTCTGTGTGCCGTATACATGAAAACTCTAAGGTAGGAAAGAAGAATAACATTTATTAAAACAATATTGTATGCGAAATAGAGGAGCAAAAATAAAAAAAAAACTTTGATTTACAGCTATTTCAATAATGTTGACGTAAATTACATAGGCCTACTTAATAGGTGAATTTGTGCTTATTTCATGTCGTGTCAAATTTTATATCTTTATGTTATTAAAATAGTGTGGAATATGAACCATTACAGTTCTCAAACCATTTACCACACGCAACTTCCGCCAACATTAAAACTAAAAATTAGCGTGTGGTGACTTATTTTAACATAAGCAATATTAAGAAAATTCTGTATGTATATATAAATAAATAAATTAAACCGCACAAATTTAACTACATATAGGGGGGTATTATATAAGCAATTTGAGTTAATGAACTAATGGTCTACGAATAAAAGTATCCAAGTTATGATTCAATTTGTAAAAATGGTTGACAAGCCACTGATTAGGCCTATTTCAAATTAAAATGGAAATAATATGATACAGAGACTGTAACTTGCAACAAGCATGCGCCTTTAGCTCAGTGATTATAGCAGTCTTACTATCGACGCAAATGTATGATTGATGCATAACGTTCAACACCAGGCCCTTGAATCATTATAGGAAGATTTGGACGCAATATTTGTTTTATTTTTTTTCCACGTAGTAACGTGGTCATACAAATAAATCGAGTTGTAAAATGTAAACTCGAATTAAATTTAAATAAATCAACGGTGGAATTGTTATGTACTGTACGAAGAGAAGTTTTGAGGTTGAATATAATATAATATTATTGATGCATCGAAGTTAATTGTTAAATTAATTAATTATCTACAATCCGAAGGATAAAGTGAAGCTGGAAAATACAGCTAATGGAAGGTAGGTGAATGATTACATATGGTATGATTTTTCTCAACAAATTTTACTTCAGAAAATAGTGTTTTCAAATAATAGGCCTAACTGTGAATTATGCAAATTGGCACGCCATATATATTGTTTGCATCATGACATTAGAATACCCCTTAAAAAAATAGGCCTACCTCATTCATTTTTATTTCTTAGACTGTAATATGTGTACTTATTCGTCATTATTTCTTTCACAGAATAAACGAGGCTGTAAAGATCAAATCCTATGTCTGTATTTTCGTATGACAGTGATTGGGAAGTCTACACATGTATAAAATTTTAGGTAAGTAAATTTGAGGTATTCAGAGTGGATCTAATGCTGCTACCTTCATTTTACTAACTTTGAAGTTTCATTATTTTTGTTTAGTGTTTCTTATTAGATTAGTTTATGAAAGTGAGATAGCATTATTCAGAACACCCATAAGTGTAAAAATTAATCTTAAAAGATAACAGAAGTTTAGGTATAAAGTTTCCATTATGTGACCAAAAATGAAAAAAAAATCTGTTTACCTTTCCTAATAATTTTTAAGGTTCTGAAGAATAACAGTGCACATGTGCAAACATTTATAAAAAGTTTATAGAGTTGTATTGCTAGATGGAACCACATAGATGTGAAATCGATATGACCAACATTTGCAATAAATTCCCCTTCCTAACCTAACTAAACACATTACATGCATATTATTTAATTAAATGTTCAATAACTTTTTTAGCATTGGAACCTAACAAAATGAAATGAGTGAACATCCATTTTTGAATATTGATTTTTATTCCAATTTCACAGATATCTCCACCATTTAGTAGAATTTCATTTAAGCGTTTGTGCATGTGCACAACAATCTGCATACTTTGAAGAAATCATTGCAATACATAGATACATTTAATAATTGTAAAAAAAAAGTTATAGAGTATTGTTGCAAGTGTTTAAAATATTATCAAATGTTAGTAAGGCAGAAGAAGTACGTAGAGAAACAGTATTAAAAAGAATATACTATGGAAACTGAAGGGTAAGGTAATCTAAAGTTGAGCCAAAAAATCCAAGTCTAAGTAGATCCATACACATTTGCCAACAGATAAAACTGGATATAATTACAAATCATACGAACCGCCATATTACACAGCATATTCGAATGCTCGTTTGCCAACCATAAGGAGAAACAATTCCAATATTGAAGACTTAAACTTAACAAAGAAGTAATAAACACTGAATGGAAATAATGAAGACAGTGTATCATTATTATTAGTTTATTTATGGTTAAATGGTTTATTCTGTCCTTTTAAGTCAAGTACTTTCAGGTATCGTAATTTCAATTTTCAATGCAGGTTTTGACTGCTTGTGAAATAGTAACAAAAAATACTTAAAAATATGTAAGTGTATACATGTACATAATACATATACAATGATTCAGGATCATATTGTGTGAAGTCCATCTTTTTACAATTCTTGTTGTGAATGTCACATTTCCAAAGCCATTTGATAATAATCAGGAATTCTTTATTTTTGATAATAACACCTTTGGAAAAATTAGAGTAGGAATATTCTTGGTTTTTATATTTTTTTCAATGCTCATAGATATAGGGACATTGACATAACTAGAATTCTAAATAACACACTTACTTAGAATAGTATGATCCTAGATCGTCATATATATAAGGGTTGGGAATACCTTCATTGTGAAGGACATTGACAATTATTATATATACAGTGAGTTTTCACTCGATTTGCGGCCACTAGCATAGACATTGCATGGACAGCATTAGTTGATGACTCATGCTTGCTTTCACTTTTCCCACGATCGCCGCAGGTCAAGTGAAACTCACTGTATCTGTATCATATACATGTAAGGTATATATTTATTTTATTTTTTTCAGGCTCTACAGTAGGTGTAAAGAAGTTGCGCTTCAAGAATATCTACAAGTGTATTGTAAGAAACATACCAGTTACATTATAGACTATGTAGAAAAGTGTTGTGTTTTTTAATTAAACAATTTTTTTTTTAACTATTCTAGAGCATATTTTCAATTACAAATTTTTAAAATTATGTTAATATTAGTTCATGTAAATTTTTAATTCATTCCTTCTTCTAACCTCTTGAAGAACTTTCTATGTCTTTTATAAC
>JASPKZ010003098.1:0-44951 GCA_030220185.1 Diploptera punctata | reverse complement strand
TTTAATGTCTCATACAAATTGAAACTAAGTAGGTGCATTATTTGAATTAAGGTATCTGTGCAGACAACATCCTGCACATTTTCTAACTCAACCACAAGTCTCTTTTCGACAAACCGTTGTGAAACTTTTAATTATGTAAGGATCGGGATGTACCTTAACTACAAGCTCATCCAATTTTATGCCAAACAATATCACTATGTGGGGGTGATTATTTTTTTATTTACATTTGTAAATTGCATTTCCAAAAAAAATGTCATCTTGAAGTACACAATTACAGCAGACGTGCCAAATCTCGTATAATGCACTTGTATAAAGAACCTATGAATTCTATTCAATGTTAAATGATATCTAACGGACAAAAAATATAAAATGACAGCTATACTCAGAAATTAGTTCCCAGTAATTAATATTTCTTCTTCCTTCAAGAAATTTTCATTGGATATAAAAAAAAACTGTTTATTTTATTTCAAGTTTGTGTTTTCTTGAGCAATGGTTAGATAATATACACAATCTGCACTGTAACTGTTAATGATTGTTTAAATATAAGTTTTATATTCAGTTTTTACATAATAATTTGGAACGTAATTTTCGAAGTGAATTTTATACCACAGTTCTCTATTTTTCCGTATTTATAATTCATAATACCTTTCTTTCAATTTTTTTAAAGATTATATTTTTCTTTGCTTTACAGAAGATAATTATTTTGCTAAAAATTAAATTAATGTAAATTTTCTAACGACAGTAGGAATTGGCTGAAATTTGGTGTGGAAACAAGACAGCAAATGAAGAACTCCTGATATTTGCGGTCAGAACAGCAAATCATGCTGCTTGCTTTGTCGAGTAAATGGATCCGAGTGACTAGACCCTCCTGATTTCTCGAGGGGGGATAAATATCATAACCATCAAGTGTTACTGGAGCATTTGTAATGTTTTACTTTTATTAACTTACATATCCTTATCGATAAATTTACAATATAGTGAAACATGTTACAATATATTTATAATGTTCGATTACATTTTCTGGTTGAAATCATGTGGAGCAACAAGAAACTAATTTTCATTATGTAAAAACCACAGAGAAGAACTTTGTACATAACTGTTCTTGGAATATGCATCTTAGTTCCCTACATTATGACCATATAGAAAGATTGCATTTAGGAACTACTATTGGCCATAAATAATAACTAACTGGTGGCTACTGGGCTGTAGGCTCATGGCCATGCTAACATATGCTCTCCATACATCCTTATCCTAAGTTAAAATTTCACAATCATATCTTGTTTAATTTCATGAAATCGTGGTTAATATTATTCTCCCATCTCATTCGTGGTCTTGCACACTGAGGTTTCCTCAAGTTTCATGCTACTCTTTCATTCGCAATTTGTGCCACATGTCCTGCCCATCACAGTATATGACCTAACTGTTATTACATCTGGTTTTCCTGTAAAGATTATATAGCTCACTGTTATGTAGTCTTCTGCCATGTCACAATATGTCCCTATAATTTTTATTCTAAAAATACTCACCCCCTCCTCACTTAAATTAAGAATCTATGTTTCACATCCATGTAATATAAATAAAGAAAAAATAAACAATGGGAAAATAACAGTTTTATATAACACTTCCAGTTTAATCTAGTGGCCAACTATTAAGTAATGTCCTAACATTCCATGTTCCTAGAAAATGTGTTTGAGCCTTTTCCATGGATTCCCTCAAGTAATCACTGCCCGGAGAACGAATGGGTAACTCTTTTTACCCCAGTTTCATGACGGTGGTATTTTTACGGTGAAAGATCATCACTATTTTGACCAATGTACTTCCAATGCTTTAAATAATACTTTAACACTAGGGTGTGATAAATTATGTCTCCTGTATTTTTTGTGGCGGAAACTTTGCAGTTTTTAATACCAACCAGAAGATGGCACGTGTTTGTGCTCAACGACAAGTCAATCTGCTTGTGGTCTCCAGACCTGGTTACAAGCTGGTAAGAATGTATTGTATCTACCGTGGTACAAAAATAAGGAACCATTTTCAATAAAACAGACTGCATAAACTACCATTATTAACAGAAACAAAATAATAAAGTGTGGGTGTTTTTATTGAAATAATTTTTAGAACCTTTTTTTATGCAAATTCCAAAACAATTTTCATAAAAGGGTTTCTGAAAAAAAAATTAAAGATCCCCGCTGATTCTATCTAATAGACACCAAAAATAACCGTGATCAAAATGTATATTTATACTAGCTAATACCCAGCGAGTGTTGCTACACCTAAATAAATCAAATATTAAAATTTCATTAAACTGTATGATATACGCTGAGACGAACCAAACATGGCAGTTGTTTGTCAGTTTTTAATTTTGGATTTCAGGCAAACTTCCACTTATAATTGTCGCATTTTGCTCATTTTTTAAATGATACCTGCCTCGGATTATTTTAACATGAGATACTGAGATTCATTGTCATCATCAAAAATTGTAATTTCTAGAGCGATTTTTAAATGTTCACTTGAGATGAACTCCTACTGCTAAGGGTTTTAGAGGGTCCAATTGCGAATCTATGCCAACCAGGGACCCACTGAAATCCACACAATTTTTTTTTATCAAAATTGGTCCAGACGTTTAGGGAAGGGAGTTTTTGAGTTCGGATTTGAAGTAAACCTCCACTTCTAACTGTTGGAGTAAGCTCATTTTTTGATAATAACTATCTCGTTTTATTTTACTAAGATATACTGAGTTTCGTTGTGAAACACTGAAAATTGTGATCGCTAGAGCAATTTTTTAATTTTCACTTCAGGTGAACTCCTACAGCTAACAGTTTTAGACAGTCCAACTGTGTATCTAAAACTTCCAGGGACCCACTCAAACACACATAAAAATTTTCATCAAAGTTGGGAGTAGTTGAGTGACATACACAACTATACATATATATACACTTATCTTTATATATATATATATATATATATATATATATATATACAGGTTGGTCATAAATTCTCGATCCATTTCTGAGTTAACGTAATTATTTTCTTTTTCTTTTAGCAAAATCTAAAAGCATGCTGAGGATAGAAGAACGTGTGTATGTTGTTAGTACGCGGATTATCTTATACCGAGGTGCGACAGGCGTTCACTCAGACCAGGACCAACACGAGCAAACATCCAGTTACTTTGCAATACATTTCAAAGAATTGGGAACGTTGCGGATGAACCACACTCCGGGAGACCTTTTTTAACAGAAGAGACTGTTCAGCGAATAAATCGAAAGAAGCCTGAGAGCATCAAGTCGTTGTTTAAGCAATGAGTTAGATTTGACAAATTAACGATTTTGAAAGTTTTACACTTTACGTTGAAAAAAAAAAATCGTACCATATTCAGGTGCTCCATAAATTAGACGCAGAAGATTACGCACCTCGTCAGGTTGCGTGTTATGATTTGACAGCGGCTGCACACAATGAGGACCTTATGGATCACATCCTGTTCAGTAATGAGGCCACGTTCCACATCTGTGGCAAAGTTAATAAACATAACACCCGAATATTGGGTACCGAAAGTGAATGCATGACTTGGAATTACGAAGACCACAGTGTATGGACACTTCATGTTCGCAGAACAGACAATTAATGGCAACAATTACCTTGACATGCTCAAGTTATTCCTCGAACCACAGCTACACCAGAATGGCCCCTGGACTTCTTTGCTTGGGGATTCATAAAGGGTAGGGTGTAAAAGACAAAGGTAAGGGATCTTCAGGATCTTAGGACTCGAATTTGCAATGCAGTGACGGCTATTTCACCAGCTATGCTTCAAAACGTCTTTCAGGCTACTCTCTAACGAATGGAACAATGCTTCGAAATGGACGGAGGCCATGTTGAAATACGATAAACGTGTATACATACCTTGACAATAAACATACATACATCACACTCAGTTCACTATTTCTTGGAAATGGATCGAGACTTTATGACCACCCATTTTATATTTTTACACAGCAAGAATATAAAATTTTGAGTTACCATGAAATATACATTGTCACTATAAGTTATTGCTCTGTTATCAATATTTTCTTTTTTTATGGCACAGAAAAGAAAGTGTCACTCTTTCTAGTAAGAAATTTCATTTTTCACAATTTTGAAGACATCTTTCTTTACACTCATTCACTTATGTATATATGTGTACGCTATTTACAATCTAGCAACTGTAATTTTTGTGTTATCGGAACAAAACACGACATATATGCAATTAATTAAAAAAATTAAGGTCGTGCTCATTAACCAGAAAAATTAGGCAATTAAGTATAGTAGTTCACCTCAAATGAAAATTTAAAAAGTGGTCTAGCAGCCTCCATTTCCAATTATTCAAACTCAGTATACCCTTATTGAAATAAAATGACGTTCTCCAAACATCAGCAATACAACGGCTGGTTTGTCACTCTAACAACCATGTTTGTTTTGTCACAATATATACCATACAATTTAATTAACAGTGTGTCTTACAAGATACATTAGTTTAATTTATTTAATGTTTTTAAGAAAGTAATGGTTTGGACATTTAAAAAGAATGTAAAAGGAAAGACTGTTAAATCTCAAGATACAAGGAGGTAGACCACAAGAAAGATGGATTAACCAAGTGAAGAAAAGTCTACAAGAGAGAGGATACGACTGTGAAGAACTAAAAAGAAGCAAAGCATGGGAAGATAGAGATGGTTGGAGGCATATTTGAAATCGATCTTCTGAAACGAGGACACGATAAGAGGATGATGATGATAATGGAAAAATAAATCAGTAGAAATTATTTAAATTTACGTAAAATTGTACAAGAATATGCAATAGATAACTTATAATTGTTTTCACTGCAGTTTGATGCGTCTAAATAAGATTGTTTAAGAAATTAAGTTTGTCCAATTTAAGGGTTGACATTACATTCAGTAAATTCAACTTGCTGAACAATTCGCTTATTTATGCAGTTCCTGCACGATTGACTTTTTTTTTACACTGCATAATTTTTGGAACCTATTTTCAGCTATTATTGGATTTTTCATGCCTATTCTAATAAAAAATGGTCCTAGGTTCAAACTCCGGTCTGAGCATATATTTTTCATTTCAAATATAATTTATCCATCATTGAGATGTATCAAATTAATAATAAGAGGCCGTACTGGCTTTATAATGTAATGTAATATTCCCAATTAAAAGGCTTCTTCATAAGAAGCCACCATTTCAAGATAGAAGCATTTTGGTGCGCGGGAATTAACAGTGTACATAAGAGAAACATTTGCATTTAGGAGTTTCTCAGGTAGCTCAGTTGGTAGAGCATTCGTGCAGAATGCGAAATGTACTGGGTTCAAACCCCAGTCCGAACCTATATTTTTCCCTTCAAATATAAAACATAAAGTTTAACTGAAGAATGAATATAACCTCAACACAATAATTAAAACCAACTAAAATTATAGAGCAATTCCATATGTGACTGACTGACATTTACAATACACTTTTGCAGCAAAATGGTTGCGTAAATATTACAATTGATTGAAATTAGGGGTGTTATCTACGGGATAGAGGAATAGTGTGTGGTTAAGACTACTTAAATATACAACTTTTGAAGAAAAAAGTGCTATTTATTAACTATCAAAGTATGTGTGACTGACTGACAAAAATGTCAACTCATCATGCAGCTTAACATGTTCATCTGCATCATTCTCTGAAGTGTGATTCCTAATTCAATTTTCCAAAATACCGTTTGGAGGACATATTTCAAATTACATTCTCAATAAAAAACGAAACAAAAATCACAATTAAGACCAGAGTTATAAACTAATATACGGTGTGTGACTGACTGATTACATTCTGTGACTGACTGACATATCAGAATTTTATTTAGACTTCAATATTCTGGAGCTGCAAATATTATACAAATATTACAAAATAATATGGAATTATAATAGATAAGTCCACCGCTATGATCTCGAGGTAGCGTGCTGCCTTGTCACGCAGCGGGCCCGGGTTCGATCCCCGGTCGGGACAGTTTTTCTGGGTGAGGTTTTTATCGGGGTTTTTCCTCACCTGTAAGACAAATGTCAAGAAAACTTTAAGGCCCTAACGGTCCCCGAAACCATATGGCCATCATCGTCCTTCACCGGTTTAGAAAGCAACGGGAAGTTACCACATCTACAGTTCCCTAGTAAAGCTGCAAGCATAGCGTGAAAATGCTATGATTGCAGTGAAAGACCTGCCCTCGGGCAGAATTACTATGGATGGATAATATATAAAAAGCGATAATACGGAGATGAATAAAGAACTTCACTCCTTTTATCACGTATAGGAAATGTACAATTTGATATGCTGTAAAAATATTAAATACATAGTGTAATTTATTTAACTTGGTTACCAAGTATCATTTTAAATTTCACAAAATAAAGAAAATATTAACTCTTTAACAAGAAAGGGCCTTCTCTATAGTTAAATATGCCTAATATGAGTATAATTTTATTACATCCATATTAACTGATTAAAATTTATCTGATGCTGTTAATAGATTGAACCATTAAAATAAATAAAAATGCCGATATGGAATTTGCATTGTTCGTTTCAGAACACTAAAATTAACTTTCACGCGCCTCAACTATAAAGACAACAAAATTAACTAAAATGTACACTATACAAATTATTGACCACCGCTGTGGTCTCGAGGTAGCGTGCTGCCTTGTCACGCAGCGGGCCCGGGTTCGATCCCCGGTCGGGGCAGTTTTTGTGGGTGAGGTTTTTATCGGGGTTTTTCCTCACCTGTAAGACAAATGTCAGGAAAACTTTAAGGCCCAAACGGTCCCCGATATCATATGGCCATCATCCTTACCATTATCATTATCATCATCCTTCACCGGTGTGGAAAGCAACGGGAAGGTACCACACCTACACAATTCCCTAGTAAAGCTGCAAGCATAGCATGAAAATGCTGTGATTGCAGTGAAGGACCTGCCTTCGGGCAAAATTACTATGGATGTATTTAAATATGGAAAATTCTGTTATAATTCTTTCAAAGCAACTGATTAGAAAGTATATTGCTGACATGAGTTCTATTTTTAAACTGAACAATCGAAAGAAATCTCTTACAACGCGCGAAATCTTTATGATTGACTGTTTGCAGAAGCTGCACATAGTACAGCGTTGTCATACGTATTTTCACTGTTGGTTTCCAGTAACGCTACACACAATAATCATTTTATTTTACACTACAGGTTATACATACTTAATCACATATATTCCACGCCAATTGTATGTTTTTATACAAGAAACTTCATATGATTTAAAACTGTTTTTGCAATTAACAAGCATGACTCTGTTTCATAAAGTGAATGCTATTACAATGTGGCAACATCGCACAATGAATCTCCGATAGTGCGACACACATGTCATGTCAAAGGTCAAACTAATGCGTGAACCTTTCACGTTCAAGGACTGCCACACACACATTTTCTAAACACATAAGAACCGCGCTCTTGTTTTTAATTCCACTCACATATTGAAGAATCGCATAATGAGGAATTATTTAAATGCCATTAATGCAAATATAAAAATGTAATTAATATAATTAACGTAATTACTTTACAAGACAATGTCGTTAATACTTTTTTGTTAGTTATGTGCCGATAACGTAGAATCCCAGAGGAAATTTGGATCCATCAATTATCGTATTGTGCACAATCATTTTTGTGTGTTTTATGTGACTGACTGTAGCTTACCCTTAATAATTATAGGGCGCATTTTAATTATCTAGAATATTGTAATACAATTATTAGTATTACATTTATAATCAGGAAGGACCGAAATATGGTATAACAAAAGAGTCGACGAAACAAAACAAATGTATACAGTGAAATCGTAAAACAAAATTTCGTTTAATTTTACATGTGTTTTCAGGTTTCGGAATATATCATGTTCTACTATTAATTTAGATCAAAATAATCCGTATTTCAAACATTGACTTACATAATCAGAAAATTTCATCTGCAAAAAAATATCGAAAAAATTACTCCTGGGCCAATTTCAAAATTTTCACATCGGTATGACATTTTCATGTAATTACTCTACATTTAAATCCTTCCGCTGACTGCCTTTTAGCTCAAATTGTCACAGAAGAAGGGCCAGTAATTATTTTATGAAACAGCCGAGCTGAACAGTCTACCAGTATCCTAAACCATGTTTCTGTTAACAGACAGCAGAGTCCAGCAAGCAACTGACTGCGTTATGCGTATTAGCAATATAAGTGAGGGGACAAAAAGTCAGTTAGTCACGGGATTCCAGCGGGAAAAATAATGACTTTACAAGAAAATGTCATCTATACTTTTTTCTTAGTTGTGTACCGATTACGTAGAATCCAAGAGGAAATTTTAATCCATCAATTATTATGTTGTGTACGATAATTTTTATCAGTTTTCTGTGACTGACTGACCATAACTTACAGTTAACAACTATAGGACACATTTAAGGTATATAGAATATTAGAATCCAATTAATATTGTTTAATTTACGACCAAGGAGGACCAAAGTATGGTTTAACAAAAGATTTTGTGAAATAAAACGAATTCATACGACCAAATCATTAAACAAGAAATTGGTAAAATTTTGCGTATTTTTTCAGGTTTGGAATATGACAAGCTCTACGCTATTATTAGATTAAAATAATGCACATTTGAAACATTTTCTTATAGAATTATAAAATTTGATATTTACAGATATATATTACATCAACAGAATTATTCCTGCGTCAGTTTCAAAATTTTCACCTCGGTATGACATTTTCATGGAATCGCTCTATAAAATGAAAGAAGAAAACATATCAGGAATTTACCCGATTAAATGCAGGGATTGTGACAAAATTTACATAGAAAAACAATGAAATAAATTTGAAAACAAGGATGAAAAAACATCTTAAAAATGTAAAAAATAATTAAGTGGACTAATCAGCAGTAGGAGCTCATGCTTGGGAGCCGAAGGGGCAATATATGGTCTCAGGAGTGTGCACAATAATAAAACCCAAGTAATGTCATTAATTCCTGCCCAGCACAATGCACCACGTCCTCATAGTGGCTCCTGGTTAATACTAAGAACTGCAGGGGCAAAAAGGCGAGTTCCCAACGCTTAAAAATTGTGATGTACCAGCTAAGGGAGAAAACCCCAACAGAAAATCATCCACCTCCCAGGATTGCTGTAGGTTGGGCGTGGGATTGACATCCCTACCTCGTAAAAACATATTCGTTGAGAAACCCAACAGATGGTCTACAACAACGACGACTAAAGCAAAGGAAAATGGACTTATGAATTGGCACTTGGAATGTTAGAACCCTTTATAAAACTGGGAGCCTAAAATCTCTTCTACAGCAATTACACCAATATATTATACAAATAACAGCTATACAAGAGACAAAGTGGATGGGTAATGACATATATGATACTAAAACACACACTATATTCTAGAGCGGGAAGCAAGCTGGAAAAAGAGAATTTGGAGTGGCATTTTTGTAACTAAATTGATGAGGAAAAATATATTAGCATTTAAACCTATTAATGAACGAATATGTGTTATTTACCTAAAAACTAAATTCTTCAATTTATAAATCATCAATACCCATGCGCCCACAGAGGAGAATATGAAAGATCAATTTTATCATAACTTAGAAAGAAGCTATGACAGTTTACCATCCAACAATATTAAAATCATATTAGGGGATTTAAATGCCAAAGTAGGACAAGAGAGAATATATAAAGGAACAATAGTTTGCATATGACATCCAATGATAATGGCCAAAGAATCATACATTTTGCAGTCAGTAAGAATATGGTAATCAGCTCCACCTGTTTTCCTAGGAAAAATATATACAAAGAGACCTGGAGATCCCCTGATGTATTAACAGCTAATCAAAATGACCAAACATTACTAGACAAAAGGAATGTCTCAAGTATAATTGATGTTAGAACTCATCGTAGGGCAATAGCAAACTCTCACCACTATTTGTTAAAACAGTATATAGCGGCAAAATAAATAGATGGAAAAATGAACCAAAAATCAAGGAACAAAAAATAAATATTTATAAATTTAAAGAACCTGAACAGCTAGAGACCTATCAAAAAATGTTGAGAAACGTCCAATGTTTTGAGAAAATTAATTTACGATCTATGAGTTTGAAATTCCACAAGCAACACAATATGAAAAAGTGACTAATCCTCGCAGATTGTAGCGCACCACTCTACCTATGTTATAATAAATTGGTTTATTTTACCTGATGCAGTTAGAAATATAAGGTCTTCTCCTCTACTTCTCCAGGGTTAAATTACACAGATGTTAAATAAATTATAAATTAATAGCACATAATAGCCCTTGGACAGTATACACCTGACAAAGAAAGTACAAAATATTATAAAATAACAGTAACAATAACAAAATATAATAATAATGAACATAATAATAAAACATATAACTTTATTCTATTAATAGCTTGAAGATGAAGGTTTAAAATATAATTTAATAATAAAAATATACCTTAAACTTGGTTATGTTGTCCAAGGAAATACTGAGTGAGCTTGTTTTTGAGTCAAGCAGACCTTGGTATAAAATGGGAGAGAAACCCAGAGGTGGGCAGCTGAAATAAAGAAGGATAAGGAATAGTGAGATGTTCGATGTAAAGGTGCAGCTAGAGTTAAGTTGTGGTGGGAAGGTAGTAAATGGAAGAGAGTATAAAGATAAAGGGGTGATGAGGTGGACAAAGTAAAGTGTGGTGTAAGAAATAGAGGCAACTGTCTACCAATCAGAGCCAAAAGCTGGAGTTCTGTGACCTGGTTCACGGAGGTTGCACATATAATGTACAAAAAATTATAAACTTCTTGCAGACATTCTCCAAATGTGATGCTCATGATATAGGGGGCTCTGATCATAACTACAGTACATATGATGAGGTTATACAGTCCATTTCTATCTCATAACAATATTCCATTCCTCCATTTCCAGAACCATTCCATGTCCAAATTCAAACTCATGCTTCCTTTCCCTTAGGAATTTGTCATTTCCTTTATGGATCAGTCTGCTATTTGTATTGAGATTGTCAACAGGAACTAGGTCGACACTATCAAAGGACGAAGTTGTCAGCTTCGGCTCAACCTGCAGGACCAGACCCCACATTTATAAACCTTATGTCAGAGTGGGGCAGTTGTAGTCTCAGGTATGCAATATGGACGTATCTTACAAAAGGTACGAGCTATGAAAGGACTCTTCTTTATTTCGGTCACCACACGGACATTTCCTGGTGAACACAGGTGGTGCATCAGTAGCAGAGTTAAACCAGGACAGAGTATTGTTGGTATAACCAGAACACAGGATTGCCTGCTAATTCCATTAGCATAGTGTATTGAAGGCTAACACATTAAATACAATATTGATTAAATGGAACCAAAGAGAGCAAATGTGTTTTACAAAGGATTGGGTTATTATAAACCAATAATTTGAATGATATCTCCTGGATAAGCCTAAGTAAATAGATACTAAGATATGACTTCTTACAAAGAGAACATTTGAAATATTTCTCAATAGCAGTTGTACTATAGGTGGTTCTGTGGTGTAAGCAGTTAGACGCTCGCCTCTCATCACTGGGGTCCCATTTCCGAGTCTCAGTCACTCCATATGGGTTTCGTGTTGGACGAAATGGAGATTGGGCAAGTTTTTCTTGGGGGTTTTCTCCCGTTTTCCCTTGCTACAATTTAAGTCTACCATTTCTCCATATTCATCTGAAACATTTTGATTTATTTCGTTCATCTGCCCTTGTGATGGTGCGTGAGGCGTGGTTGGCCGGCACTCTGATCATTCACAGACCTCTATAAATACAGAGGCTTCATTACGTCTCATCTCATCTCTCGACCTGACCCTGAGTTAGACACGAGTTGAGGATAATCTTTATATTTTTAGTAGTAGTAATGTTCATTCCACATTTTAAGAACCCTGTTTCACTTAAAAGTATAGTAAGGCTACAGTTCTAAAGTGTACATATACAATATTATAACCAGATAAGACGATTAAATTTAATAACATTTTATAAAAACACAAATAACTTATACATGATATAATGGATATGATTAATACATTTTATTAAATGGTTATGCCACTATTTTTTTAATGTTACATATTGATAACTCCATTTTCGTAAATTTTACAGGAGAAACAAATAACTTTTTAAATAATTATGAATATTTATACAGCAATAGTTGCCACATATCTTACTACAGAATACAAGTAAATACACCCATATACTCATAACATGGCAGCCTTAAATAGTTACATTCATAGACTTTTAAATATCCCTCTTTCACCCTTGGAATATAATAATGAATTGAATAATATTAAACAATTAGCTATTAATAAAAAAAAACTACGACCCTAAAATTGTAGAATATTTAATTAAGAAAGTTCATTACAAAAAAGCAATTAACCCATTGAAGACACGTTTAAAGCGCCAGGTAAGTTCACTGGAAACCCATTTAAATCTCCCCAGCGCTACTCCGGCTGCAATGGATTTTAAATCAGAATACCCAGACCATGCATACTGCGTTCTATCACAAATGGATTTCAGATAGTTTGTTTACCCCTGTATTTCTTGTAGTATTTTGCATGTTTATGAATAGGAAAGGAATGTGGCCTGGGTACAACCCTCTTTTTTGCAATTTAACTGTTATCTATTGTTAGTTTGAAGGCTGTGAAAGTTGACTATTATTTCAAAAACTATCTTTTACTAACATTTCTCGGTCATTATATTTAAAGTAAACACGAATCACATGTTCTAACAGGAACGGTAAAAAATAACAAAAATGTATAATACTGCATATTATAAAAATAAATTAATCTAAACATATAAAAGCATAGGCATATACATTATCAAATCATAGAAAGTTCTTGCTATATATCTTCTCAAATTATTGATAATGTAAAAAGCAATTTTTGTATAGCACTTTACAAATCTCATCATTACTGGAAAACAAATCCACAACCTTGTCATGTCGATCTTCTCCTCCCAAACCTTTATTGTATTCTAGAATACATTTAGCCTTTATGCTTTTTTCTTCTTGTTCTCCAACTTTATTCTTCCATAGCTTCTTACTGGTGTCAGTCATGTCGGCATTTTCGTGTGTGAATGATAATAAATAAATGTCTTTCCTACCTTTTCACTTCTATGCTACAAGTCTCCGACTAGATTATGTTGTTAGCTCTCCTTGTTCTTTTTCTTTCCAATTTGATGTTCACTAAATCCATAGGCATATTTCTTCTGTTAGATTTTACTATCCCTAATATGTCTCTCGTATACTCAGCTCTAAAAATAAATTAGGAGAACACAATTATAATGTATAACCTTTCTCTACGAACGGGTTTGCTAATTCTATGTGCATCTTATCCGGTGTTTATTTGAATCATATCCTGAAGAGTACAATTTCCAACATGTTATTCCAAATCGCGCGGTTTTATTCCGTTTAGAGAGTTTGAACTGAACGTGTTTCTAAAAACGTTACATTTACAACCATGATATTCGAAAAAAAAAAAACATTGAAAGTACATACATATTTTACCGTAATAAACACCTAAAATATATTATTGTATACATTATATCTATAATAAACTACACAATATACTAGGACTACATATACGCTTTATATAAACCAGCAACAAATTTTACAGATGGCGAACATAAATTTTTAATCCTAAAGATAGATCCAACTTCTTATAGTGGAGGGATTTAACAAGAGTGTAGGTCGTGCTTGAGCTGTTTGGACTTTCTACCTGTTCACGAGGGAGACTCGTTAAAAGTCTCCAATGGGTTAACAAAGTTTTTCCTTTACCCAAAGAAAACAAAGAAATATGTTGTTAATGTCATACATATGCCCACTTTCAAATAAAATATCTAAATACTTTAAAAAGTTGAACAAATTAAAAATTTAAAAAGTTGGCATTTAAAACTAATAAAACTTTACAAAATATAATAAAAAACAATAAAACCAAAAAAAAAAAATTATCAGGTGTTTATAAATTGAAGTGTGGCACATGTGACAATGTCTATATAGGACAAACTGGAAGACCTTTTATCTCTTGGATAAAGGAACACATGAGAGCATATAACAGAAATTTAGAATATTCAAAATATGCTAACTACCTATTCCAATTTAATCATTGTTTCGATCCAAATTTTGAAATGTTACATGTTTGTGACAAGGGTAAGAAACTAGACCTTTTGGAGGCTGTAGAAATAAATAAATTTAAAAGTAATAACAAACTGTTAAATTCTCAACTTGATTTGAATAATCCCCTTTGTTAAATTAAAAAATTTAAATAAATATTGTTGTATTGTTGCTTAGATCAGTTGGAACACAATTCATAATTTGTTACCATGTCTGAAGAAGGTACAGTGTACCGAAATAGCTGTCGCATAATTATATAATAAATATAAAAATCAAATAAAGCAACGTTTTATTTTTATTTAATTAATAAAAGTGAAGTTCTTAATAAGTTTGTAAGTTTGTAGTCCATGTTCTCAACAGGTTATGCATCACATATTTCTGTGCTGGCTGCTGCAGTTATGTGGTTTTCAATGACTGATGGAATTACGAGGTTTTCATTGCCTACTGTCGATATGCTGATATGAAAATATGCAATTTGCAACATACAGTATATACAATGAGGGATTGTCCTTTTGGGTACAAAATGAGCAAATGTTTCTCATAAGTCACAGATAGATTTCAGGATTCTGAAAATACATACAAAAAGCCTTAATTCATCATATGCAAGAGGCCTGAGTTTATTAAAATAAACTGAACAAGCGTAGGGCAACAGTAAGAACTTTCCACCGGACACTATTATTAGCATAGCCATCACAAATTAATGTCGGTACAATGTTAATTAAGAAAAAGACATTTCTCCTTTTGTCAACCAGTCTCATGTTCCTCAGCATTTGTTTTCTATTTTGGATTGAGAAACAGACATTTTCACTCTTTTGTAAAAAAAAACACTTTTGGACAGCACAGAAGTTAATAACAACATAAAATGTGATAACAATAATATCACAGGTATAATGGCTGAGAAACCAACTTTCAAATTTAAAATATATTTCTTCTTCTTCCTTCCAAGTATTAGGCCAAGGCCTGTTATGATCCTATACAAAATTTACCCTCCAGCGTTTCATAGGACAGCCCAGAGATCTTCATCCTCTTGGTATATAATTATAAACAGCTTTTGGGATCCAATTTGAACTCATTCTTTCAAGATGGTGTTTCCAATTTAGTTGGTACTGTTTAATATATTCCAAAATTGGCGTAATCTTCAATTCTTTTAAGATATCGGTGTTCCTTTTCCGATCCCATCTGGTGTAACCCGCTGTTCTGCGCATGAATCTCATTTCACAAGCTGTTATTCTGCTTTCATGTTGTGTTTTTAGTGTCCATGCTTCACTATCATAGGTCAACACTGGTCTAGCCAAAGTGTTATATAAACGTAATCTGGTGTTTTTTTTGTACAACGGATGGTTTCATAACTTGATTAATAATTCCTAAACTTTTATTATAACTAGTAATTTTTTCAGGGATATCCTTTTCATCCCAGATAGAGAGATAATATCCAAGATATTTAAATTGATTAGATCTCTCTAAAATTTTATTCTGGAGACAGATTTTACTTTGTATGGGGTCCTTCCCATGAAATGCCATAATTTTAGTTTTGTTAATTGATATTTCCATATTAAATTTGGCATCTATTTTTTGTAAATTATAAATTGATCGTTGCAAATCATTTTCGGAAAGTGCCAGAAGAGCTAAATCGTCTGCAAAAAGAATAGCATCGAGTTTGAGGTTCCTATTGATGGGTATATATCCCCATTGTGTTTTCCTCCATTCGTTTATTAATTTATTCATATATATAATGAAAAGCACCGGTGAGAGTCCACATCCCCGTCTTACTCCAGTGTTGATCTTTTCCCAAGAAGATAATTTGCCATCTTGTTTAACAGAGATTTCATTATCTTTATAGATGTTGAAGATATTAGTAATATATTGTTGTGGAACGTTATCATCAGCTAAAATTTGTAGTAATATATTTCTGTCTACTTTGTCAAAAGCCTTTATGAAGTCAATGAAGGTGATATGAGTTTCTATATTGAATTCCTTGTGCTTTTCTAATAGTAGTTTTAGAGTGAAGAATCCATCTGTACAAGATCTACCCTTTCTGAATCCATTCTGCTCTTCTCCAATTATATTTTCATAAATTTTTCTCAATTTATTCTTAACTATATTAGCATAAATTTTTATATCCAGAGTTCAACAAGCTAATTCCACGATAGTTATCTTTGACTTGGCGACTTCCTTTTTTGAAGATTGGTATTACAATGGATTTGTTCCAGCTTTGTGGTGGTTCTTGTCCTTCCCGTATCATATTAAGGAGAATAAGAAATCTGTCTAAAATTTTTTTAGTTTAAAAATTTAAATAATTCTTGATTAATGTGGTCTTCTCCGGGAGCTTTCTTACTTTTTAATGATTTAACAACATCAGTTAATTAATCTATAGAAATTTGTTCCAAAGCAGTGTTATTAGAGATTGGTATTCGTAATAAATCATCCTTTTGTGTCCATAAATGATGAAAGTAGGTAAGCCAAGATTCTTTAGATATACAATTTAAATGTGCATTTTCTCTTGAATCATTATTTAAATTTTTTAAAACTTTATATATTTTTGGTGGAGGCCTAGTGATATCATTTTCCAAAAATGAGACAATTTGTTCCCAGCTTCGTCTATGTTTTTTGCAAACTCCAATTTTAGCTATGGCTTTGTTCCTATGATACTCTAATTTATCTTCATCTTTTTTTGTAGACAGAAATTTTTTATATGCTTCACGTTTATCATCAATTACTTTTTTTATGTTTTCATCCCATATCCGTAGTCCTTTTTTTCGATTCCATTTGGTTTTGAATATATTTCTGCTATAATTTAAACTAAATCATCTTTCTACTGTCAGGAAAGTAGTGAAAGATGTTGCCAGTAATATTGCCCGGTGGAAAGCTCTTATTGATGCCCTATGCTCCTAAATAAAGCTACAGGATCATGATGATAATTGTATTCATTAGCAGTTTCTATCATGTTTGCTCTTGTCTACGCGTTAGTGATAACGTCAAAGTATTCTTTGCAAACATAAAATAAATGGCAAAGATTAAGAAGGTTAAGTTATATGCATTTTTATAAAAATTCAGGATGCAATTTATCAAATTTGATGGGATTGTTCTTTGGAAGCTCAAAGTGCTAACAACTTAATATAGATAATATTGAATTGTTGTAAATAATCCAATGTCCCACACTCTAGCCGAATGGATATGGCAAGATGCCTTGGCACCGATCTATGGTTCATGTCTCCAAGGAGGAAAACATTTTCTCATGGAATTATGGCTAGTATGGGATCATTGCCCACCAAGCAATGTGAAAAATTTGAGTAACTTTAATAAGTAGCAGCTCAAGGTTAAGAAAACAAGCTATAACAGCTGGAGGCCCTGATATCTTGACCACATGTCACCCCTAATATATATATCTTGCATATTACTGCAGTATTGTATAAATTAACTTGTATTAAACCAATGAACATTATATTTTAAAAAGAAGTTGCAGTTAGGCAAAGATTTCTTAGTCATTATGTCTAAGTAAATGTCTATTAAGATTGGACTTCGGGGAGAATAATTTATTACAAACTGAACATTTGAAGTGTTTCTCATTACTATGGACAAATAAATGTGTATTAAGATAGAACTTCGTAGAAAATGACTTATTACAAACTGATCATTTGAAGTGTTTGTCATTACTATGCACAAGTAAATGTGTGTTAAGATTGGATTTCTAGGAGAATAATTTATTACAAACTGAACATTTGAAGTGTTTCTCATTATTATGCACATGTAAATGTGTATTAAGAGTGGACTTCCAGGAGAATAATTTTTTACAAACTGAACATTTAAAGTGTTTCTCATTACTATGCACATGTAAATGTGTATTAAGATCGGACTTCCGGGAGAATAACTTATTACAAACTGATCATTTGGAGTGTTTCTCATTACTATGCACAAGTAAATGTCTATTAAGAGTGGACTTCTGGGAGAATGACTTATTACAAACTGAACATTTGAAGTGTTTCTCATTACTATGCACAAGTAAATGTGTACTAAGATTGCACTTCTTGGAGAATGACTTATTACAAACTGAACATTTGAAGTGTTTCTCATTACTATGCACAAGTAAATGTGTATTAAGATTGGCCTTCCAGGTGAATGACTTATTGCAAATTGAACATTTGAAGCGTTTCTCATTACTATGCACAAGTAAATGTGTATTAATAGCGGACTTAGTGAAAAATGACTTATTGCAAATTGAACATTTGAAGTGTTTCTCATTACTATGCACAAGTAAATGTGTATTAAGAGTGGACTTAGTGTAAAATGACTTATTACAAACTGAACATTTGAAGTGTTTCTCATTACTATGCACAAGTAAATGTGTATTAAGATTGGATTTCTGGGAGAATAACTTATTACAAACTGAACATTTGAAGTGTTTCTCATTACTATGCACAAGTAAATGTGTAATAAGATTGCACTTCTTGGAGAATGACTTATTACAAACTGAACATTTGAAGTGTTTCTCATTACTATGCACAAGTAAATGTGTATTAAGAGAGGATTTCTGGGAGAATAACTTATTACAAACTGAACATTTGAAGTGTTTCTCATTACTATGGACAAGTAAATGTGTATTAAGATTGGCCTTCCAGGTGAATGACTTATTGCAAATTGAACATTTGAAGTGTTTCTCATTACTATGCACAAGTAAATGTCTATTAAGATTGCCCTTCCTGGTGAATGTCTTATTACAAACTGAACATTTGAAGTGTTTCTCATTACTATGCACAAGTAAATGTGTATTAAGATTGCCCTTCCAGGTGAATGACTTATTACAATATGAACATTTGAAGTGTTTCTCCTTACTATGCACAAGTAAATGTGTATAAAGAGTGGACTTAGTGGAAAATGACTTATTACAAACTGAACATTTGAAGTGTTTCTCTTTACTATGCACAAATAAATGTGTATTAAGACTGGACTTCTGGGAGAATGAATTATTACAAACAGAACATTTAAAAAAATTTGTGTTACTAAGTACAGGTAATTGTATACTAGGATAGGACCGACTAGAAAATGGCTTATTACAAACTAAATACTTATAAGATGTACATTTTAGGTCTATGTCTTCTGTTTGTGATCTATGATTAGAACTGCATATTTCAGCATGTCTTCCTTCAGTCTGGTTCACCTGAAAACATAACATTATACTAACAGATGTATCACAATGTTGCACTATTCTACGTAACATGCATTCTGTAGGAGTTCTTAAAATCCTCAGCAGCAATGTGAAATGTTGTTTCATCATTTTGTTTATTTGATATTGGGTCTCATTTCAGTTCTTCACGGTGACAAACACAATATAGAGATACATTACATGTACAGTAATAATGAAAAAATATATGCAACTTTCACCTACATATGGTAAATGAGATATTACAAGTAAAATAATAAACAGAATACATATATGAATCAAAAGCTATACACATCACTTTATTAAATATCATCCTCTTACTTGGACACACTTCTGAGAGCATTACCAACATTAAAAAAAAAAGTAAATACTGACGAGCTGAAATTCCAGCTTGTCTTGTACCACCTGGTGGAGTTTGTATAAACTTAGATCAAATCATGCTTGCCCAGGAACTTCAATATTTATTGTAAGGTTTTTGTTCTTTTTTTATAATGTGAGTTCTATTGGTCTTTCCAAATGTTTTAATACTTACCGCATTCTTCAACTTATGTGATCCTGTATCAACTAATAAGCTGTTACAATCATTATTCTAATTTTTCCATTTTTAATATTCCTGAAGTATTTTTTTAGAAAATGTACCATTATTTCTTATGCATAATTTACTAGTAACTAACTCACTGGCGGCACTATCGAACCTGTTTGTGCATGCAAATAAGCTCTCCATATATACCTATCCTGAGCTAATGATTTCCCATCTTCCTTATATAATCTACTTCCCTCAAGTTACAGTAAATATTATTTTGCCGCCTCATTTCTTGATCTACCAACTGAGCGCTTCCCCTCTGGTTTACCTACAAGAAGCTTCCATGTACAAAAAAATTCTTAAGAACTTTATTCTCAAATACTCATAACTAGAGTGCACAATTTTATGAAATTTCATGTTTTAAACTTCAGTCGGAGAGCATCATGTTTTATGAGGTGTAGAATTGAATGGGACCAAAAAAAAATTCATATTTCATAATATTTTGCCAAAAAGTTCATATTTTAGCAAATATTTCAAATTGCTTCATATTTTCAACATTTAAATTTTTTTTTTTTTCCAATAACACTTCAAGGAATTTGTTAAAAATATGTTTTGAAATGACTGTACCTCTGTAAGTTTTTGACATTGTAAATCAATAGACAAGTGGAAATTCTCCAGAATTCCTTTCTGGACTAAACAAATACCGTTAACCGGCAATAACAGGAAGATGAGTCAAGAGATAGATGGAGTTTATCCATAACTTGGCCCGCTGGAACGAGAACATGATGAACTGATGACAGATGGATAAGTAGAAGGACAATAGTAGATTAGTGACCACCCACTCTTCCCTAGGCAATTTCTTCACTTTGCTTATATGCAGACATACTTCTTGTTGTTACTAGTGAAAAACAAGATGCCAAAAACTGGAGTTCGTGATTGGATTTCAGCATTTAAAAGCTACACCACGGATGGTAAAATGGTGTTTTGCACTTATTGTAGTATGTTCATTTTATATTTGAAATATATTTAAAATAACTAAATAATGATCTTTCTTAGCCTAAATTTTATAAATTGCAATCTCTTGTGTCAAAATTAAATTGTTCCTATAACTCGATTTTTATAGGTATCACCAAATACCAAATTTCAGCTACAGCAACATGCAAAATGTGCTAAACACGTTAAAAATTCAGAACGGAAGAGGACCACTGTGCTGACTTTACTAAGACGATCAACAAGCGATTTTTTAATTCTTTAATTTTTATTGGTTTTAATTATATGAAATAATTGAAAATGAAAACAAATCAGGAATTTATCAGATCAAATGCAGGGATTGTAACAAAATTTATATTGGAAAAACAAAAAGAAATTTGAAAACAAGGGTGAAAGAACATCTTAAAAACATCAAAAATGGAGAAGTGGAAAAGTAGCTGCTCATGCTTGGTCCAAAAACATTTAATTGAATCAAAAGCCAGTCTTATTAAACAAATAGACAAACAAAAGAACTCACGGTTTGGGAAAAGATCCACTTCGAAATTTGTTGTTTAAAAAAATCTTCAACAAATTCAACATTAAATTAGCATAGAAAAATGATTACAGCCTAGGTAATTTAATAAAACCAACAATAATGAAAAGATTGAAGACTGCAAAAAACGGGAATTTATCAAATTAATTGTAAAGATTGTGAAAAGATATACATATGAAAAACAAAAAGGAATCTAAATACAAGATTAAAGGAACACCTCTGAAATGTTAAAAATGGAGAAACGGAAAAATCTGCAATAGCTGCACATGCCTGGTCAGAAAAACATAGAATAGAAACCAAAACTAAATTATTTAAACAATTGGAAAAACCGAAGGAAGTCACAATTTGGGGAAAAAATTATATATGCAAGAATGAAAACACAACTATGAATTTTGAAATACCCGGTTATAAGGAGAAGGGATTGATTTGGAAGTTCGTCGGTCAGCCATCAGATGGCGCGGAGGACAGTCTGCTGGATAGAAGGCCGTTGGACGTCAGTTGTGAACGTGACACAGCATTGAGAATGTCACAAATGAAGTGACGAAACCCGGGTCTGAGAGGAGTGATGATGTATGAGGTGAGTGAAAGCAAAAAAAACAAAATTGACCAAATACTTACATACCATATATCTCGGCAGATAAGACGATAGTTAAACCATACAAAAGTCCCCAAAATCAAGGGTCATCTTATAGGATAGATACAAAAAAACAGGTTGAACACACAACACACAATTAGCAATGCAACCACTGACTGCGACTGACGTAATGATGCGCAGTGACAAACCGATCAGTTGACATGTTGTGGGGAACTGTTAGAGATTTAGTGAATTCCCGCGAGTACAGCTACTATCAAACCAGTCCTGAAAACATACGGTTATTCAATTCTTTTGCAGTCTGTTTTGTGTAGTAAATAAACATGGACATGATTGCTTATATGTATTATTATAGTGTAATTATTACTATGCATGATGCAAAGGGCACTGTATAACATTTAAATATGCGGATAACATATCTTTGGGTTTGATAGTAGCGTAACAAGAAATTTCTCAAGCGGCAAATCTTTGTTCCTTATCGTAACAATCTCCTTTCCCCTCTTCCGCCTTCCATGCGACAGGTCTCATCTCTCGTGCTAGTACAACATATCGAAAGTGTAGCAGTGTTGCCAGTTGAATGAAAATAAAATGTATTTATTTATCATAATGAGGGGTTAAAATATTAACAATATATAACATAACATTTAATTTGAAAAATTACGAATACGGTAATTTTGTATACGCTATACAGTAAGCTAGTAATGATTGCTGATCTAAACTTAATTCATAGGCTGTTGATAGTTTGGGGGTCGTCTTATAGGACAGATATATGATAAAACTATAAAACGTTTGACAAAAATCTATTCCTCGTCTTACCTGAAGCTTGCCTTATCTGCTGAGATATATGGTATGTACTATCCAATTAATCCATAAAATGTAAAGGAAGAGGTTAAGGAGTACTGAAAAAGGGACCAGAATTGGCAGGTCAGATAGTAACTACAGTGAAACAGAGAGAGAAACAAATCAAGGTTCATGGAGTACGGGAAACATATTCTCCCTATTGGTGGATGTGTCAGTTCAAATATGAAGTGAGAAAGGAGAGCTTAGTATCAATCGGCCACCCAGGCTTAAATATTAAGATTAGTTCTAGTGTTTTCACTACAACTTGGAGAGGGTAGTGCCATATGTTGTTGGCCTCGGCCTCATATCTATAGTTTTAATGAAAGTGTTCTGCATGTCACTGCTCTAGTGTAATTGTAACAATTTGGTCTTGCATTTATGTTGTTGTGCATTCAAATAATAAGTAGTGTTTTTTAAGAGAATGAAATATAATTTTTGTTCTCTCCTTTATGACTGTTTTAACAATCAACATCAGATAAAAAAGAAAGAAAATAAAGATTTTACTCTCACAGAAAGTATGTGTAATGCCACAAAACAAGCTATTAGATGTTTAGGACAATTAAAACTAACAAAAAGTAAAAACAAAGTTACAAATCAATATTTACTCCAACATGATCGCAGTTTGTAATTGAGTGCACATAGAATTGCATAATCTTTTCTAATAGTGTCTATTCTCAGCTATGCAACACCAGGCATTTTGGAAGAGCATCCATAAATAATTTTGAAGTGGAAATTAGGCAAACTATTCCACATACACTTCTTTACTTCTGCCCACATATTCTCAAATGGGTTCAAATCCGGAGAGCAATGAGGTCGGGCTATATCCTCTCTCCTCACAATTCATCTCTAATCAATTGAGAAATTAAAGATTTGCATTAGGATATAACAACCTTACATAAAAAAACATATAACTTTCTACCTTCGATATTTGTGCTTATTAAATTTTACACTAATGTGATGGTCTGTGCCCAATAAGAGATATCCGCCTACCACATGATACGGATACTCTACTACTCTGAGCACAAATGGTGGGGTATCTGTAGTCAAATCAAGTTCCATATTGACAGTAAATAAAACTGAATTAATTCTTTGTAATACAATAGGTAATTCGTCACAAAATATTACTCTTTCCCAATTCCAATCACAATTTTCTACTGTAAAAAGTAAATAGACTTCTATGTGCTCCTTCTTACAAAACTCTATAACAGGCTCCTGCTAAACATTCACATAAGAGTCACATGTGCTACTGTTTTTAAACTTCCCAAGGAATGGCACGTCAAGAACTCAAATTAGCAGCCCTTAAAATGATTTCTCATGGTTTGGATATGGCCAAAAAAAAAAAAAAAAAAGACTCTCTCCTACATGGCAGAGGAATGAAAGTGATTCCTTCCAACTTCTGTCACTAATCTGATGTTCTGTAGTGCTGCTCAAATTTTCTTTCATCACTCCCAGTTATTTGGTTTTAAAATTCTCAAATATCAATAATTTTACACTCCTCTTCATGCTGTCCTTACTGACATGTGTAAATACCTAGCTGTCTTCGATGTCAAATAATCAAAATGAATCACAATACATATCATACTTTTTTATTTTTTACTCATTATTCTGTGCAGCCATGTTAAATTAAGTCTACGGTAGAAATGACAATGTTGTTTTTATCGAACACTCTTAATCTTTACTTATGTCTTAATGTAATGGAACACATTCACTATGATAAAAATATATACTTTGGAATTGAAAAGTAATATACAACACCTTTCTTTCTGTTTTATTTAACAGAAGCCTTTGATACAACCAAAATAGAATCTATAATAGGAATCTCGGAAGAGAAAGAAATTTCAATCCAGTAATAAATTTGATAAAGAATGTAAATATAAATACTAAAACAAAGACGTCTATAAATGGGAAACTTACGGAAGGAATTAAGTGTGCAAAAGGGATAAAACAACAAGCCATTTATTGTTTAATCTGGTAATAGATACAATTATATTAGAGGTAAATTGCTTACTAGATTACCAAATGGGAAATAAAACATTTAATACAATATGTTATGCTGATAACGCAGTTCTGGTCGCCAGAACAGAGGACGAACTCGAATGATTACTTCATTGACTTGTGACAACAACAGAAAAATTAAATATGGACATCTCTACAAATATAACTAAATGTGTGAGTATATCTATAAGATGCAAATTAGAATTATACAACAAGTTATGGATTTTAAATATCTTGGGATACACATCTCTAGCTCTGGTATATTGATTGATGAAGTAAGATCTCAGATTTTCAAAGCATCGAGAATATCAGGATACTTACGAGATGTTATATGGAAAAACAAATATTTAAACACAGAAAGTAAAGTAAAAGTTTATAAAACATGTGTATGGCCTGCGGATACAAGAGCAGATACTAAACAACTCATAAGTACAGCAGAAATGAATATTTTAACAGCCTTAGTAAACAAAACAAGATTTGACAGAGTTAGAAACTAGGATGTGAGGGAGGAATGTAATATCATAGATGTTAAGATATTTGTTACAGCAAGGAAAAGGGAATGGAATGCTCACGTGGACAGAGGCTCATTAAAGTAGTGAATAACAAAAAGACAAGTGGGCAGAACCTTCAACAGATGGAATAGCATGTAATCATCATTGACATAGTGTGTGTGTAAATAAATAAGCACATGTCTATAGAAAAAGAAAAAAGTATAATATATTTTTAGTGTCTAGTTAATAAGACATATATGAAAATACTGAATTCAAAGTTTAAAAAAATATAGTTTATAATCTTGACCTGAGTTGTTATTTATTTTCTATAGATCTGCATTGAGAATAATTGAACGGTGTTATGTATTAAACAGCAATGCACATTATGCAATTTGAAATAAAAAAAAATGTTAAAAAGTTTAAGTCTTTCTTTACTATTTATTGTAGCGCCAAACTAACAATACTGGATATTGCAAGTTATGATCTCATATTCATAATCAAAAATCTCGCACGTGGTTTGTTTGTAGACCCATGTTTATTGGAACTTTTTGCTTCTAACACCATATACTTTCAACCTGTATACATTCACACATGCAACAGATGAAAATATAAATTTGAATGTGTGTGTCTTAATGTGATTGGTTAAATTCAATTTTAACACAGACACTAAGTCCTATACTGAATTTATTATTTAACTGTCAATAGGGACAGAGGGAATCTCGTTAATCCATTCACTCGCATCACTAATTAGATGACGAGGCATCTGGCATAAATGTTCCCACTACTGCCGCTCCCTATCTCTACAGTAAGCAGACTTATTTTAAAGCTAACTGATGTGACATCTCTTACTGTATAACATTCAAAACACTAAGAAATAGTTAATTGTTTAATTTAAAGAAGTTGAATCTTGGAAAATATAAGGTAAAGTGATCCAACTAGTGCATCACAAGGTTACGACTTCCACCTTTCCATACAATTAGCACAAGATGTCACCCATGTTCTTAGTTCTACATAATGGTAACTATTACCCCCAGAGCGAATATCTGATACTCATTTCATTTAAAGGCTGAGCCAACACCAGGGTCATGATGCAGTCGGAAGGTTAGGGCTGTTTAAATACACTGCCTCCATCAGGATTCAAACCACTGAACTCCTGACATCTACCATGTTGTATTAATGAACACCATATATCTGGTGAACTACACACTTAAAACATGAGACTTTCAGAGTTATGAAGGTAAAACTGAGTTCTAAAATATATCCCTGATCAGTGTTTTCTAGTGTAAGGAGAGAAATACACAGTGGTGTGTTACAAGGTCACAGTTAGGAAATGCTGCAAAACAAAGAAACCAAAATACTGGTACTTCATTTACCGGTGTATAGGACAAACTTTTTAACTTTGAAACTTAATTTTAAAAATGGATGCAACTCACATAACAAAGGTAAAGACTATAATCATCATTACACTCCCTTTTAACTTCCAATATCTTCGTAGACAGTTAATTGTAAAATCAAATTGGCATGTGACTCTCATGTTATTTCTAGCATGTGTGAAGTGAGCAGGAATAAAGACCAAGTTTTGAAATGGATGCAAGGAAACTCATATAATATCATTACAATTTCAACACAAATCATTCACATATATGCAAAGTAGTCTTCCAGTGTTAAGATAAAACATTTGAAGATCATGTTTCATGAAACAGAAGTTTTTTCTGGAAAAATTATAATAAAGAGGACAAGTGTATCTTATAGACTGAAAAGTACTGTAAGTGAATTTTCAAAAGAACCACTTTAAATAATTCACTCAGCTTAATTAAGTAGCTTAACCACACATCAAAATAATAGATGGTCTAATATTGCAAAAGTAAATATAAACAAAATCCTTACCTTTGTTACGGTTTTCACAATTGGTACTAATTGTTCTGTTATTGGTACCTCTTGTTTAATATCATCAGTTTCTGCTTTTACAGCAAATGCTGCGATCTGTGAACAAAGTTAAATATCAAACTTTACAACAATAGTTACAGGGTGTCTGTAGACTGAGTATCTTGAGAAATACAAACCAGAGCCATAAATTCATACACAGGCATCACAACATAGTGTGATTTTCTTAATGTCACAAAGTATTCTTAATAAATTCTTGACATTATCTCCTGGCATTGGCAGAACAGTAACACACTCCTGGGTGCACCATCTTGGGCAGAGATGAGTTAATTAGATCCTGTCCAACTTCAAATATACCAATAAATAAAATTCAGCAGTGGCCAGTGTTACCATCTCCTTTTGATTAGGATATCGACCCAGTGGAATATTTGCACCCTTTTTTTTTAATTCTTTACATAATGAAGGAAACCTGCATTCAAGGTCAGACAAACAAAAATTAACACTCTTAACTAAAGAGCTAGAATTGCATCATGGTCTCCCTGGAATGTTTCCGATATAAAACTGTTTTTCGGCATGGTATTCAACATGAGGCTTCATCCCAGTCCTGATAACAAGAACTACTTTTCCAGAAGCTGGGTAGACAAATTTTCCTCTTTTTGGCGATGTGTTTCCAAGAGACAAATTTCTCTTCTTGTTTTGGAATTTACATTTTGCCCATGAAGAAGGTAACAAAAAGTTAGCTAAAGAGAAATTGATGCAGGATGTGATGGAAAAAATGCGGCACAAGCGTTCTCTCTTCTGCTCACCAGGACCTTCCACATCTGTCGATGAAAGTACAATCAGCTTCAAGTGGAGACTACAACCCAAATAAACCAGCCAACATTTGGAATAAAAGTATTTTCACTCTCAGGCAGTTCCGTATAATTTCCAGCTTTACATGGGAAAAATTCGATCAGATTCTGATCTCCTCAAAACCACCCAAGTTGTAAAGGAACCTCATCCCTCCTACAGACCCACCTCAAGGTTTCCATATTTATAATGACAGGTGATATATTTCACCTGAATTAGCAGATGAATTATGGAAGATGAATTATGTGACAACAGGTATAGTCCTGAGCAATAGAAAAAATATGCCAAATTCCCGACAGCCAAATAAAATAAAAAGATGAAAAAGAGGGAAGTAATTAGTTTTAGAAAACAAGAAAAACTGGCTCTCACATCGAGGGATAGAAGAATTGTAACTCTTCTGAGTACTTATCAAAAAGGAGATGAAAATGAAATGATACCAGTATCTTCAAAGTATCCTTATCAACCAGCAACAGTGAAATCAAATTTAGTCCTGGACTACACCAAGCACATGATACGATACATAATTCCATTGCACAGCACCAGTTTTGTAGACACACTCATATATGGTACATGATTTTTTTTTGTTCTTGTTGGTGTCTATTGTAAATTCGTACAAGGGTCATTTCATAAGTTATGGCATCTACTTCTATCAGCAATTAAAGCTGCTCGAAACAAAATTCAGTATATACAAGTGAGAGTCACAATGGTGGTACAGGAGGACATGGGTGAGGGACATTGAAAGATGCATAAATATAAACCATTGTTTTACTTCTACTACATGTGAAGAAAAAAATGTTCATTTAACCCACAACTAACACCCTTTAAAATAATCCCCCAAGGCTTACATTTTTGCCGATGATGAGGAAGGTGCTGAAAACTATTAGCTGTTTGTGATGTGTCTATGTAGCCATTCTTCGTTCAAGCACTGTTAAGATATCCTCCTGTTTGTAAACTGCTTCACATGCAGCAGCATCTTCAATTAAAACTTTGAAGTGTGTTAGCTGTGGGTTATATGAGTTTCTTTTTTCTTCACATGTAATAGAAGTAAAACAATGATTTCTATTAATGCACCTTTAAATTTCCCTGCATCTGGATCCTAGTTTTGTACCACCATTGTGAAGGGCATTCCAGTGACTTGTATATACTGAATTTTGTTTGTTGCAGCTTTATTGGCTGATAAAAAATAGTTGCTATGACTTATGAAATGACCCTTGTATATGTTGTACACCATGCACCTAAAACAGATACAATAAGACCCCTGTATCACAAAAAAAATATAGAAAAAGCACTTCTCACATCTCTTGTACCCGTAAACCCCCCCCACTGAGTATGACAAGGGTCACACAATCACAAAAGCCCAAAGATTGCATGGGAAGAACAACAAAAGGATCTTAGGCAAATCCCTGTGTTGTATGCAGAACAAAAATTGAGAGGAACAAGACAATTAATTTCTGTGGACCTTGTGTGTCAAAACCAACTCTTCATCAAGATGTGTGTTTTGAAATGTATCATACAAAGGAGAATTTTTAGGAAAAAACAAAAAAAAAAACTCTCCAATCTTTATTTACATCATTAAAAAACCATTAATGCACATAATACAGTTATGAAGAACTTTTCTTTATGTAGATGCACTATTTACATTAATTATTATTATTATTAATTTAAATAAAAATAAAACGTGTTGTAAGACAATTCATAATTTTTTAACTTGTCTGAAGAAGGTACAGTGTACCTAAACAGCTGTCACAGAATTATATAATAAATATGAAAATCAAATAAAACGTTTTATTTTTATTTAATTAATAAATATGTATTGTCATCAAGTAAACACCAACTCAATTGATTATTATTATTATTATTAATTTATTCATAATCCTATTTTTTGAGTATTTTGTGAAGCAACTTACTAATGAAGAGTGTATAAAAAAGTTAAACTGGCCAGTCAGACTTATGCCATTTTTGCAGTAACTTTATTTACGTAATATAATAAAATGTAATTTTGAAGCATGTCAGTGATATATATCTACAAAAGAAACAAGGTATACGATGTTTTTATAAGTTTAAATGCATGCTTCAAATAGCATTTATTAACATTTGTATGAAATTATTTTCAAAATTTACCTTTTGCCCTTGGCCAAAAAAACTGTCACCCGAGAAGGGTTAAATATTTGAGACACCCTGCGCATCTGATGCTTAAGTGAGCTTGAACAGATCAACCAGTTACAGAGGCACATCCAGATAATTTCAAATTATCAATCCATAAGAGGTGCACATGAGAAAATGCTTCAATACAACACAATCTCATCAGATATTTTCAAACCAGTCAGAGGGGCATCAAGATCCAGAAGTAAATAATTCACAACCATTATTGAACCCAGAGGTTCAAGAACATGCAGACATACACACTCCATACAATGCTATCCTGTGCTTATGTTAGCTGTATGATTCATGTCCCTCACATGTTATAATTTGTCAGTAAAATCTATTATAATGCAACTGTCAGCAGAAGACACATCTGTTTTGGGGTTGTAAACAAATATTCCAAGCACATTTTTTAAAGTTATGGTAGTACTTAATTTTCCTAACAATTCACATCAAGCTCTTTTGTATAAGAAAGGGATATACGAAGGAAGATTATGTTTTTATTTTGACTGTGTGGTAAGCAGTGCATATCCTCCTGGTCTGGATTACACACACCTGAAAATTTTCCAATTCCTCTTCGAAGTTTATTAACTAGTTCCCATTTCACAGAGGTAGTGGCTTTTAAATGCCTTGGTCTCATGGGTGCTCATTCCAGACAAGCAGGATAAGCACCTGTTATCAAAATAAAAACATAACATTATTTTGTATTTCCCTTTCTATACAGGATGCTCCAAAATTCCCCTTACAAACTTCAAGGACTTGTAGAGGGGACTGAATTGATAATATTTAGTATTGGAAATCATGTCTGGAAACTTACTGTTTCCGTTCTGCAGCCGTTTGAAATCAAGCATTTCCTGAACGTACGTCAATTGTCTCAACAAGTAATGGCTTCGCGATTCGTCTAAATAAAAAAATTCCCTATCGAGTATTCCAAGACTTGGTTTTCTTTTTCAAATATGTCAAAATTTTTCGAAATTTTGAACACTGCAATAATAATGTAGGGAGTAAACGGGATTATTAATGCAAGTCATGATTCAGTTCCCATTTTGTTTCCTTGGTTATTAATGAGTTGAATTGTAAAACAAGTGAGTTACTGTGTCACAACTCATAATAAATTACTTGTAAAAGTGGTCACACTAAAAACGTTTTCAAATGATTGCAGCACAGAAATGGTAAGTTCCCGGACTTGGTTTCGAAGTCCCACTCTACAAGTCCTAGATATTTGTAAGGGAAATTTTATAGAACACTATATAAACGAGTTTTATGGTGAAAAATTGTCACTCTTTCAAAAAAGGTACTTTTTTAAAATCTGGCTTATCTCCTTTGATCTCTCTGGCATGGGTAACCTTTTTGGCAGCAATGCTACCGCCGGCATAGCTCTCTGGTAAGCAGACTTCTCCCAATATTGATGACATAATAAATGATCATCCAATGGATTTAAAATAAACAGGTCCACAACAGATCACATTTTTAATATGAGACACATTTTAGAAAAGAAATAGGAATATAATGACACTCTGTGTCAACTATATGTTTACTTGAAAAAGGCATATGATTCAATTAGAGGGAGAAGTTATTATATAGTATCCTGATTGAGTTTGGAATTCCTAAAAAGTTAGACTTATTAAAATGTGTGTAAATGGCATAAAGAGTAGAGTACTGCATGTGGAAATAGATACTTTTGATATTCACAATGGGTTAAAGCAAGGAGATGCACTATCTCCTATACTATTCAATTTGTACTAGAGCATGCCTTTGATTCTTTATAGGGTGAATAAGGCCTAAAACTCGATGGTGTTAATAAGCTGTTAGTTTATGCTGATGATGTATTATTACGCGATAACAGGGAGGTGCTAAGGACCAACACACGAGCACATGCACGCTTGCACATACATACATCCACACACACAAACACATAAACACACAAACACATAAACACACAAACACATAAACACACAAACACATAAACACACAAACATGCAAAATAAAATACAAAAACACACTAACACAAAAGCATACAATAGCAAACAAAAACACACAAAACACATACACATGAACACACAAAACACACAAACATAAAACACACAAAAACAAACATGCACAGAAACAAACAATACACAAACACACATAAACACACACAAAAACACAAATGCGCAAAAACAAAAAAATGATAAACACACAAATCACATGAACATAAAAAAACAAACACACAAAAGTACACAAACACAAAAAGGATGAACACATAAACACACAAACACACAAAAAAACACATACAGACAAAATGCACAAACACAAAAAACATGCAAACACACAAATAGACAAAACACACAAACACACACATGAACACAAAAACTCACAAACTCACTAACACACAAAAACATTCAAAAACAAAGACACAAAAACACCAAAATTATTAAAAAAAACACAAACACACAATAACACAAACACACAAAAACACAAACTCACAAAAACGTGAATGTTTAATGTAACTTCAACATTAAAATATATATACAGTCAATATGCCCATTTCACCAATAAATGTTTAAAATGGTCAACAAGTTTCTACAGCCAAGCTGTCATTCTCAAGACCAGATATTGACAGTCAATATCTGGTCTTGAGAATGACAGCTTGGCTGTAGAAACTTGTTGACCATTTTAAACATTTATTGGTGAAATGGGCATATTGACTGTATATATATTTTAATATTGTATCACCAAGAAGATCAATTGTGTATTAAATAACTTCAACATGTCGGCAGAATAGGTTTTACCAACAAGCACAATTAATTCCACGTCCTATTTAAATAAATTTCCTTCATTTTGTTAGGATATTGTTAGTGTACACGTCAGAAAATAATATGCATGTAATATATTTTCTTAGATTAGGAAGGGAGAAGTTAGTGTATATCCATTTCTAATTAACATTTAAGAATTTATTGCACAGGTTGGTCATATCAATTTATAGCTACGAGGTTCCATCTAGCGATAACTCTATAAACTTTTTGTATAAGACTTCATGGATATGTGGTTCCACCTAGTGTCAACTCTTTTAACATATGCACATGCAACTGTTATTCTCTAGGACTTACAAAACTTAGAGTGGAAATCAAACTATAGTTTTTCCAAATTTCTTTATGAGCAATTAACTCAATTGCTATTATAGGTTGTTTTCCTAACAGGATATGGTGTTCTAATTCTCATGAAGTAATTCAAAATATTGCAAATAGAACATTTTAATGAAAACCCTCTTGGTGGAAATATAATTCAAGTGTTAAGCGTGTCTCAATACTCTTCCCAAGATATATTTCACTTTCCACAATTCATGTAACAAATAACTAAGTTCACTAAGTAAAACTTAACTGTCTGTTATTTCAAGTATTTCTGATCCTTTACGACTTTCAGCTCTAAGCAACATTAAATGCAAGATTCTATAGCAAAGATCATGGTTACCTAAATCGTCGCGGGGTAATATTTTGCCTTTATCTATTGAAGAAAAATGGTTAAATGTATCCAATGTTAATTTTCATTGAAAGATTTACAGATTCATAGAAAGTTGTTTCTTTCTCCTTTCACAAACAGAACTGAAATTCTGGTTTTTGTGTTTCTAGCATTTCTGCTTATGGTAACTAACTCACAGGCACTATCAAACCTGTATATTCACGCCCTCACGGACATAAGCTCTCCATACATCCCTATCCTGAGCTAATGCCTTACAATCATCCCCAGTATAATCTACTTTGCTGAAATCATAGATAATGTTACTCTCCCAACTCATTCTTGGTACACCAATTGGGCATTTTCCCTCTGGTTTTCCTACAAGAAGCTTCCATGCATGTCTTTCATCCCCATATGTGCCACATGTCCTGCCCATCAGTCTATGAGACTTAACTGTTCTTATTATATCTGGCTTCCTATACACATCATGTAGCTCACTATTATGTAGTTTTCTTCCTTCACCCGTCTGTTAATCTGTTTTTGGCCCAAAAATTTTCCTAAGAACTATTTCTGCTTATGGTGGTTATATACAAGGGTCATACTGAAACTCATGAGCAACATTTTTTTAAACAATCATAATATTTATTTTAGACAAACGAAGTGCACCATGTTAATCTACAGACCTTTCTGCTACTTTTCAACATAGTCTCCATTTCTTTGCACACATTTTGTCCAGCATTCTACAAGCTTGAAAATTCCCTTATTATAGAAGTCCGTTCCAGCTGCTCGAAAATACTGACGCACTGCGTTCCGAATATCCTCCAGCGTCTCGTAGCGTTGGCCTCTCATCTGCTCCTTCACAGAACCGAAAAGATGGTAGTCGGAGGTTGCCAAATCAGGACTATAGGGAGGATGTGGAAGAGGTTCCCACCCAAACGTCCTGATCTTCTCCACAGTGGCACGAGCAGTGTGAGGACGCTCGTTATTGTGTTGCAGAATGATCTTCCTTCCAGGGTGTTTGTCGTGCAATGCACGACGGAGCTTCACAAGTGTCTGGATATAGCGGGCAGCATTTATGGTTTGTCCAGGTTCAAGAAATTCAACCAGAATGCAACCTTGCACATCCCAGAAGACGCTGCCCATAACTTTCCCAACAGATTGCACTGTCTTCGCTTTTTTCTTTGATGTCGAATTCAAGTGGTGCCATTGCATATTCTGGCGTTTTGTTTCAGGCTCGTAGCGATGAAACCAGCTTTCGTCACCTGTCACAATACTCGTCAAAAAATCATCACCTTCATTTCGAAATCTCTGAAGAAGGTTATGGGTGATGGTTCTTCTCTGAAATTTGTGTTCTTCACTCAATTAACGTGGAACCCAACGGGCACTAACTTTTCGGTAACCTAAGCTGTGAATCATTTCTTGCACTGCACTATGTCCTACTGCAAGTTTTGTAACGATTTCATTCACTGTGATTCGCCTGTCGCCTCTAATGAGCGCATCAACTCTTTCCTTGTTGCAATCCGTGGAGGCAGAGCGCGGGCGACCCCTACGAGGCTCATCTTTGATACTCGTGTTCCCATCTTTAAAATGTTTCACCCATGTCCTAACACTGCTGGCACCCATGGAGGCATTTCCGTAAGCACATTGAAGTCTTTGGTGAATATCAACAGCAGATTGTTCCTCTTTGACAAGGAATTCAATGACAGCGCGCTGTCGAAACGAAACATTGATGTCTGCCATTTTGGAAACACTGCGTGTGGTCACATGATAGAAGCTATGACGCCACAAAACGGCAATGTTGTGGTATAAAGTCTGTAGATTACGATCATGCAGTTGTTTTTGTTACATTGTTGAAATTTGAATTTTAACAATGGGTTGCTCACGACTTTCAGTATGACCCTCGTATATATCTTAAGTGTACTTATGTTAATGGACAAACCCATGTTTCATTAATTGCATCCAAGTCCAGAGTAGCTCCCATAATGCAACAGATTCTGACACGTCTAGAACTTTGTACAGCAGACTTCCTTGCTTGGATATTAAGTAAAGTTCTTAAATCACTTCAATTGAAAAATATTGATTCTATTTATGTATGGAGTGATTCAATGATAGTCCTTCATTGGCTAAATAAAACCTGTTATAAACTTAATGTTAATATCCCTAGTGGCCCTACTACTATATGATGTCCTGACATTCCATGTTCGTAGGAACATGACCCTATGTTTGAGCCTTTGGCATGGATTCCCTGAAGCAGTCCTTGCCCAGAAAACTGAATTGGGGGGGGGACTATTTCATCTCTGGAAAATTTTATCCCAGTGGAACCCTTCCATTTCTTGATGGTTGTACTTTTACGGGTGAAAAATCATTATTCTTTCAACCTAGCTGCAATCTTTTTGTCTGGCTTATCGTATTTGACGCGTCAGGTATGCATACCCTTTCGGCAGCAATGTTACCACTGGCATAGCTCTCTACTAAGCAGATTTACTCCCTATATTGATGACATAATAGATCATCAAAGTGGGTTTGGAAGAAATAGGTCTACAACAGATAAGATTTTTATTATGAGACAAATTTTATAAAAGAAATAGGAATATAATGGTACTGAACATTAACTATATACAGACTTCAAAAAGGCACAGGATTCAATTAAGAGAGGAAGTTATATAGTTTCCTAAAAAGTTAGACTTATTTGAATGTGTCTAAATGGCACAAAGAGTATGGTGTGTGTGTGTGTGTGTGTGTGTGTGTGTGTGTGTGTGTGTGGAAAAATCAGTTTTCGGACACTTTTGAAATTCACAATGGGTTAAAGAAAGGAGATGCACTATCTCCTCTACTATTCAATTTGTACTAGAGCATGCCATCAAATCTTTAGAGGATGAAGAAGGTCTACACTCAATGGTAATAAGCTGTTAGTTTATACTGATGATGTAGCATTATTGATCAATAGCGAGGAGATACTAAGGGCCAACATGATCACTCTATAAAGTAAGACTGAGATATTGAAATAGAAAGTAAATATAAAAAAACAAAATATATGTTCACACATATAAATACATTATATAATATAAACAGTCACTTAGTGACGAATGAGGGAAATTTTGAAGAAATGGTTGAATCCAAATACCTAGGAACAATAATTACAAATAGGAATGAGATGCACAAAGAAATTAAACATAGACTCAATTCTAGAAATGCATGCCATTGTGCATTACTGGGACTCTTGTCATCCCCAAATCTCTCAAAGAATATTAAACTGAAAATTTTAAAAACTATTATTCTCCAGATATATTATATGGACTCTTACATTAAGGGAAAAGAATTACGTTTGTAGGAAACTTAATAAGATCATTTAAATCTTGTAGATGAGATGAACAGGACATGTGGCATAAATGGGGATTGAAATAGGGGCACGGAAGCTTCATGTAGGAAAACCAGAGGGAAAATGCCCAGTTGATAGACCAAGAATAAAGTGTGAGAATAACCTCGAACATGATTTTAGGGAAGCAGATTTTACAGGGAATGATTGGATCATAATAGGGATGTATGGAGAGCTTATGTCTGCGCAAACATAAACCTATGGGCTAGATAGTTTCAGTTAGTTGTTATAAACTTCATGTTTTTGTTGCAAATACAGTTTCTGATATTCAAGAAACTACTATTATAAAATGTTCAGACCCTATTAATGGCAAAGCTGCTGATCTTCTAACTTGTGGTATTTTTTCCAATGAGTTACATTTTGTTGATTTCTGGTGCTATGGTCCATAGTTCTCATATGAAGATTTAATAAATCTTACATTATTCAAATGTAATGATGCTGGCTTACCTCAAGTCAAAAGGGAAGCTAATTTTATTTATTTATTTTATCCGATTGAGTTAAGACCATAAGGTCTTCTCTTCTACTTCACCAGGTTACATTATACATAAAATAAGAATTATGATTAATGATACATAATAGATACAGACTACATAATATAAAGTTGACAAGGGTCAGAAAGGAAAAAAAAATAATAATAATAATAACATACAGTAAAACTTGCTCCAAGAGGAATTGCATGGGACCAATTTTTTCCCACATTGGACATAATCCGCATTATAAAAAAAAACTAAAACTTATTGATAATCTTAGATTATAGAGTAGCGTATGTCTTTTTATGTACCGTGGATTAATTGTAGTTTCGCTGCCGTTGAAAAGTGAAGTACAGTATGTATGAGCGACTTTGATGGTAATGTGCAAAAAAAAAAAAAACAGTCCCATTTCGTCAGCCTTAAAAATTTTTCTTAGGCGTATATCCTGAAATTCAAGTATGCAGTTTTTGTTTTCGCTAAATAACTACACTTTCGTCCACATTCTTTGATTCCCTGCAAATTTCATTCCACACTACATTGTGTCATCTTTTAAAACTGTCCAGCCAACCTGAAGATTCCTTGAAATCGTTATTCCGTTAGGGATTTAACAAGAGCTAGAGCTTGACTTGGAGCATTGGTCTGGAAATGTTTGGAGATTTATCTTCAAACACTTTCACTGTTTCACTTAATGAGAATGACACATATGTTTCAGCCATCTTTATTGCGTAAATTCAGAACGCTACCTGTGAAAGATCGGTCTCAGAACTTAACTAATTTAAGATTTTACAGCGCAATTGTTATTTGCAAGACAGGTATCTGTCTAATGAGTGTCCAATGAGGCCAGATTTATACAGGTAGAATCTATACATTCCATATTAGCAGGGGAAATGTTCTGAAAATATGCCCTGAATATGGAATAGTAATTTGTATGGGTTTATAGGGGATATGTTCCTTGGTTACAAAATAAAATAAAAATTATCAAAATAAAATTAATTAGAGATTCAGAACAATTTCTATTAATTATTTCTGTCAGGTTTAGGCAAGGACTGTAAAAAGAACTTATTTTTTCCTGTTTTGCCGCTTTTGAAAGTTCTTTCAATTAAGATTGATATTCAGCTGTGAATTCTGCGATATAATTCCTTATTTTGTGTTCGGATTTCTTGATTCATTAACATTGAAACAGTGTGATATAGACGCAAACGACTCGCCAACGTGTATAAATGGTCAAGCATTTTTATTTTTCCATTAAGCGACAACGCTATTTTTTTTTCTCTTTGGTATTAATTATTTTTCTTTCCTTTTACTCCACATTATAAACTGGAACAAAGCACAAGAGACATGTGTTATTCAATCAGATTATTGCAATGAACAAGTTGAAACAATAATATACCGACCGTGGCGATGGTGATATTTATCGAAGTACATATGAGCATGTGAAATACAACAACTTTTAACAATGAACTTTAGGGTCAGTGATAATTAGGTCTGTATTGTTTTGATATTTACTTGTCCATTTGGTTTGAATCACTATTTGTAAAAGCCGCCTTGCCACCTGCCTTCAGTAAAGAACTACTGTTGAGGGTTAATAAATATACATACCTTTATGCTTTATAAATTTTTTTTCATGAATTCTATAGAAATATCCTTCTGTTTACGTGTTGGACAGATTTCGTTTTATGCAAAATAAATACATGTAAAATTACTATTATTTTGCCGTGACCAATAAATTTGTTCACACTGGACAGATTTTCGGATTACTCATGATCCGGATTAAACAAGTTTTAGTATAATAATAATAATAAATACCATCATCATCATCATAGTACATTCACGAATTTAGGCCATTTGTTGACCTGTTTCGGCCTCAAGAGAAACACAATCCAGAAGTCTTTTGAGTGGATGTCCTGGTCTTCTTCTTCCTGCAGGTTGATATTGTAACATTTGTTTGGGTATCCTGTGATCTTCCATTCGATGAACATGTTGCATCCATCTTGACTTATAATCAGAAATTTTGTTTTCTAAAGGTTACATGTGTAATTCTTCTCAGATGTCTTCATTTTTTTTTGTGATCTAGTAGTGTGTATCCTGCAGTCCTCTGAAGATCTCATTTCAGCAGATCTAAGTCTATGTATATCCTTCTGTTTCAACGTCCATATTTCGCTACCATACAAAAGAGTTGGAAGAGCCAGTGTTTTATACACTTTTAGTCTTGAATGTTTTTGGACTAACTGTGGCTTGAAGACAATTTATTAATCCTAAATTCTTAAAAATTTAGATTTTTTGCATTTACATCTGGGTGAATCTTTATCACCATCCACATTTTTATAATTTTAATTTGATTTAATATTGAATTTAATAAGTAGATATGTTATGTAGTTCGCTCTTGCACATAATTCAAGGCGTCAAGTAGTCGCCCAATATGTAATAAACATTCCTTCTAGAATGATTTCAATATGCAGTTGAACATCTGCAATGATAAAGAAATGTTTTTCCCCGGCATTACGTCATTTTGCTTTTATCAGCACTTTAGTCAAGTTTGTAATATATGTTCTGCCTCTCTCATATGGGAGGCGGCTTATTAAATATCAATTTTCTAATTGGATACCTTACTATTTGGCGCTTGGTTCTGAAAGTCTCAGATCTACCAACTTAATATTTATTCTATGGAACTTTCCAGAAAGTCTCGCCTCCATAAGCTTATATATGCAGTGATTTCTTTGTCTCTTCAGATGCGGGGAAAAACCTACAACCAGCAGCATCATGTCGGCCCATCTCCATGTTATTCACGTTGAAATAAATTTATAAAGTATAATGCAAAGTGAAACAGTTTAATAATCTGAATAACTTACAGGATGTTTAAACTAGAGAAGTGTGATTATGTGTATTTTTTTAAGTAATAAATATTTTTACTTCTATGCACCCACGGATATTTAATTTATGAATTAGTTACGGTCCTCCACTCTCCCACCACTCAAAGAGATCCCTGAACTGGGACTTGGCAATCCAACACCCTTTTCTTCTTCATGAGATATTGCATCCTACATATGTAAAATTATTCACCTGCTCCAAAATTTTATTGTCAAGTACAATTTTACTTCTGATAGGATCTAATCCTTGAAATGCCATAATTTTTGTTTTCTCTGTAGATATCTTCAATCCACAATTTTTGTAATTTTGTTAAGTTCGTACAGACCTTTCTGCAGATTATTTTCTGAATTTGCTATTATTATTTGATCATCTGCAAACAATAGGGTGTTTAATTTTGTAACTTCTGATATTCTTATTCCAAATTTATATTTCTTGTTCCAGCAACATACTACTTTGTTCATATAAATCGGAAAGAGTGTTGGGGATAGGTGGCAGCCTTGTCTCACACCATGAATTATAATTCCTTCTTCAGAAAATCTGTTATTTAATTTAATCTTTATGGTGTTGTCTTTGTAAATATTTTGTATGTTCTGCAGAAGTAAATTTGGTATATTTCTATCTTCCAATATATTGAAGAGTTTTGATCTCTTGACTGTGTCGAATGCTTTTTCAAAATCTATGAAAGCATAATAATAAAGGGGTAGTGACGTGTATATAACCCGTCCTACCCAATTCTCATCCACACCTTCTCATGGTACAACCCGTTTTCACAAACGAGGCTCTGAGGACCGAGTCACGGCGGTATAACCATTCCATCGGGAACTGAGTAAATGCAGTATCCTAATGTCTGTCCAGAGACTAAAAGGTAGCAGCCCTACCACTGGGGACAGTAACCCGTCCTAAGGAAATTCAACACTACTTTCAAGTCTCAACATGAAAAAAATCCAGAAGGAATTGAAATATTAATAATAAATATAAATATAATAATAACAAAAATAATCTATAATGAGATTAAGTAAATGGCTTGGTAAAGAAGGTTTAAAAGATAAAGGAATAATAAAAGTATACATGTAACATTGTTATATATTATTTGTCTAAGGAAATATGGAGTGAGTTTCTTTCAAACTGTTTTTGAGTCAGGCAGTCCTTGATGTACGAGGGGAAGGAATTCCAGAGTAATGTGGCTGAAACAAGCAAGGATGAGGAATAGTGAGATGTTCGATGTACAGGAACGGCTAGAGTTAAATTTTCTTTCGATAGTGTGTTTAAGTTATGGTGGGAGGATAGCGAATGGTGCGAGTGGAAATATAAAGGGGTGATGAGATGGACAAAGTGTTGTATAAGAAGCAGAGGCAATGTATCTTTCGCCTGTCTTCCAATCGGAGCCAAGGCAACATTTCAAGTACTGGAGTTTTGTGGTCTGACTTACGGAGGTTGCATATATAACGTGCACAAGCGTTATGAACTCATTACAGTCTTTGTCCAAATGTGATACTCACGTCAGTTAAGAGTAAGTCACAATAATCGAAATGCGGCATAATCAAAGTTGAGACAAGTACTTTTTTCAATGTACAAGTAAGGAAATTTTTCAAATATTTTAGGGAATGGAAGATTGAACATATTTTTGTACATGTTTCTCTTAAATGAACCTGCCAACTAAGAATTTTGTACAAATATACACCAAGATTTTCACGGAAGGTTTAAATGGAATTTCAGTTTGATTAATATTTACAGAAATCATCGATGAATAATAAATTTTGTTAAATAGACTTTGATGGACGATGACAACTGCTTGTGACTTCTCAGGATTTACAGTAAGGTCTGTTTGTTTGTCCACGTTACTATGGAGTCAAGGTATTCATTAAGTTGTTTAATTGTATTGCTAATCAGTTCCGGTCTAGCATGTATATAAAGTTGTAAGTTATCAGCGTAGATATGAAATTTGCAATGTTTAATGCAGACACTTATGTCGTTGACATATATAGAGTTTAAAATTGGAGCTAATACTGATCCTTGAGGTACTCTGCACTCCACTGACCTCAATGAAGTAAAACAATCACCTACAACAATGCAATGTTGGTGGCCAGTAAGGTAGGAGTGCAACAAATTAATAGAATTTTCAGAAAAAATTAGTAACTTAAATTTTGACACTAAAATGTTTGTAGTAACTGTGTCGAAAGCTCTGGAAAAGTCAATTAGATATAGGATAGTCAATTTACTCTGATCCATAGCCCCACGTATGCCCTCGGTAATGTTAAGTAATGCAGATGCCATGCTGTAACCAGCCCAAAATCCTGATTGGTCAGTGTCAAGAAGTTTGTGTTCATTTAAATAGTAGGTTAGTTGATTATTTATAATCAGTTCAAGTGCTTTTGATGAGGTAGCTAGGATGCTAATAGGTCTATAATGTTGAGGGGAAGAGGGTGTGTTTACTTTAGGGATAGGACCTATATGAGCTTTCTTCCACATGTCAGGGAATGTTGCAGTCACGATAGAGGCATTAAATATGAGAGTCAAAGTTGGTAAGATAATGTCCAACACTTTGTTAATAAGTGTTATATTGATATGGTCTTCACCTATGGCTTTAGATTTAATTTCCTGCAATGCTTTCTTTACATTATAAATATTTATGTAAGAAAAGAAAACTTCTCTCGTGTTTTACCTGCAGAGCATTATTTTGCAGAGTTAGTGATAATGGTGCTAATTTTGTTGGGGTAGCCACCCAACTTTTTTTTTTTCTGTCTCGGATATGTTACCTGTATTGAAAACTTTGCTATGTCAAACAATTTTGATTGCAAATTTATTCCAGTTTGAGATCCTTATACATGTGGTTTGTGGGAGTCTAATATAAACGTGTTCAGACTCACTTAACAAAGATTACAGGTTTAAGAATACTTAACTGTGAAGAATATAACATGTTATTATATCAAAGTGAGGCAGAACCATTACGTCACATGTCTGAAGATGCAACTTGTTACACCTGCTAACGTATAGCTTCCTTAAGCATCAACAGAATGAGCAGATGGCAGCACATTCAATATATGCATTAATGTTTTTGGAAGTCGTGGTCAAAGGACTACTTTCTTAGTCTATAACGGAGAAGGAAATGGTTGAAGAAAACAGGACAACTAGTGTCAGTTATCCAGGGCAACCCTTCCTCCTTTTGTTGGCTTGCATTATGAATGTTCACAGTAAAGACAAAATAGTGTGTATTACAGCTTTAATATGTAGCATAAGGAATATATTAACTGATCTATTGTGAAGATTATTTCCTTACCAACAGACTAATCTTCTACTTGAATATTGTTAGCAACCACTTTAATTGAACTGCATCTTTGATTTATGTTTCAGTTGTACTGTAACATTATTTTGACATAAAATGTGACTCTGTTACAATTTCGTATACAACTGACATATTTAGGCACAATAAAATTAGGATAGAATTTAATAAATATATAAATAAACATTAATTACACTCGTTAATGTCAATTAGCTGTCCAGAGTGTCTCAGGGTTTCTTAAATTCACCTTAGAAGGAAATGCTGCCAATTCTACATGCATAATTTAGTTTGTAGTAACAGTGTGTCATGGACTCTACAGTTCACCTCCTCATGTGATTTATAAGCGGAGCAGATTGCAACCTGGTTCGTCTTTCTATAGAATGTGTGTTTTCTGCCCCAGATATACAATGATCAGCCCATTATGTGTCCATTCTCGCAATATTAGGACAATATTATTTTTCTGAGAAATTATGAGAAAACAACCTGCACCAGTGAACTGTTAGTCCCCACGAGGGAATAATGAACTAGAGACGGATGTTTAGGCAAAATGCCTACAGCTATTTATTGTAAAAGTGACTTGATGTAGTTCACACCGACGACCCTGAGTTGTTTTCCATGAAGTTCAATTTGCCTATAAATGCCTATTTCAGCGTACAATGCCTATAAATGCCTATTTGCCATTTTTTCTAGAAATTAACTTAGTTTTTCATTAAATCAATTGAAATTGGACAAACTTCATGACACATGTCATTGGATAGAAATTATAAGTGTTCCCTTTATAAATTATGTTAGAATATTTAGGATAAGGATGGCTATAAGCCATTAACCTAGCAGATAGATGGTTTCAGTGAATATGCGCGAGGAACGTGTCATGTTTCACATCACATACACACTGCCAAAACATAAGTATTGCTCTTGTAAAAAGGCAAATCTATTTCCAAAATCATCTCTGATATCTTCATATCCTACTGATAGCATAGAGGCCTATGTTTATATTCTTTACATAAGGATGTTTGTAAAAATTAATGTTTGTAGTTCTTTTTTCTGTAAGAGCCTATTTTGAATTTTATAGTGCTTATATTAATGATTTAGGCTTTTTGCTGCTACTGTGAATTTTTTAAGTGCCTCACATTCCAGATTCATAATGACCGTCTCATCAGTTCCAGAGTAGACCACTATGAAGCGCATCAACAGTCCTTTTTAATAAATTACTAGTCATAGTGGAGCTGGATAGTTGCAGATTTATTATGTCCACCGGCTCCTCTCTTTGTAGATAATTATTCTTACCCCGCCATTTTTTTAAAAATCCTGCTACATATGTATG